>JAVJAQ010004885.1:52593-76041 GCA_032362365.1 Zygogramma bicolorata | reverse complement strand
TTCATCCACTGTTCAAACACCTTTATTCAATAACAAAATACAATACGTTTTTCAATCGTATCTCACAGTTGACTGACTCAACGCCGTTTCCGATTCCTCTCGCCGTTGACCGCCTCGCCTGATTGGTCCGAGTAGGTGGACAGGGTCTGCTCAGCCCAATTCAGTGCTGTGATCTCCCTCGCACTCCTCGCGGATAGAAACGGGTCAGACCTGCATTTTTAGGTCGTAACATATGTGTAGCCAAGGCCGCCTAATAGAAAGCTATCCCTCTCGATAAACGTTTGACACTTAGATTTCAATTATTTGAAATCTAATGCGATTGGAAATCGCTATAATATTTGAATCAGTATTCGAAATCTTCACGATCACGATACATTTCAATATCAATATTGAAAAAAAATGTTATGCTACGTGCTATATGATTTACCAACCCTCGTATTTCGGGCTCGTAATTACGTTAGAACTGCATGTATAGATTAAATTGGGAAAGGGTAGCCCTTATTTGTTCTCGAGAACTAATTATATCTACACAGCAGTGACGTATTGCCTAAAAATATTATTTTCTGCTTGCTTTCACCATAATTCACACGTGGTTGCCAAGGTTTCACGAGCCAAAATAATCATTTAATTGGTCGAAACCTGTTGACGTGAATTTTTCTTGCGGAAAAGGATATACATGAGATTCAAATACGTTTTTCCGATTATTTTCAACCATCGGTACCAAGAATAAAGTTCCGCGTGGAAATGTCTGGAATCCAAGTAATAGTTAGCATGTCACATAAAACTCCTTTTCCTCGCATAGATATGATATCCAAATCGAGGAAGTACTATGTCAATTGATGTTCGTCTCGACTATAAAATGTAAGTATATTTTTCTCTTCAGAGTATTGGAAATTTGATATATCATCTTTATATTTCTCATTATTAATGTACGTCCATATTGAGTCTGGTAATGTTTAAGATATTCCGAAGAAAAATTAGTAGTTGGTTCCAGCCCGAACGTCTCAAGGAAGCAACGTTAATCGATTTATTGATCCTTGATCAATACTTTCGTCTTTTCATTTAATGTGACTTTCACTTCCAATTGAGAGTAGCTCAGAAGTTTTAACCATTTCTCAATTCAGTCGATCATCATTTCTGGTTGTAACAACTACTGCAGATTTGATTTGGTTTCAGTCATTTCTGGATAAGCAAACAGAACACATAATAATACCCAGACATTCCGATGATATTGTTACTTTTTTACTCTGGGTTCGAAAATAAGTGTCAAGTGGTACTGCAAAATCAAACAACTCCGTTCTAACAAGTTCCACAAACCACTAAAGAAGCTAATACCCAAATTAAAATATCACTGCAATAACTATAACACTGTTTCACCTACTCATTTTTCTCGCTCGCGATGTCGATATTCAACTGATTTCCGGCGTTCCCCACGTCGCCATGTATAGGTCCAATGCTTCTGGAGTGTTCCGTTCCGGGCATCGATCAAAAACATTCGTGATAAACCGAGATCACGTTCGATAAGCGTTCCCTTCTCCTAATCACCTCCATAGGCGTAGAGGCAGTCATGGGAGTAGAGAGTTTAATTTGTTTCGCTGAATTTTTATTGATTGTCGAATTCGTAATAATGTTTAGGATCTTAGTTATAATGTATTTTCATAACAAAACGTAGATAGAAGACGTCAGTCCTTCGTAAGAATATTCAACTGTTCGAAATGTTCAGATATAAAGGAAGTTCAGCAACAGAACTTATTGATTTTGAATGAAAGGTTCTGAAAAATGAAAGGACTCGGAGGTAATATTTTGCCGGGTTATATTGACAGTTTGCTAAAGTAATCATCAAAGAGTGAAATAAATATTATCGTTTGATCGATATCAATTTATAAATGGTTCAATATCAATATATGATATAACCAATATTAATTAAAATTGCATCAATTCATTTTGCACGATTTGCGAAGAAAGAGTAACTAAGAAATTGGACAAACTTGAAAAGTCATGACATAATTATTGTAAAATACTTTTTTGTATGATTTCCACTAGACTGTCAACGAAACCACTTCACTTGTTTTTCAGTTACGATACAGAAAGATTCGAAATCTTGAATGAATGAGATTCGACTGATTCTGTTATTGAAATTTATTGTGAAAAGTGAATGAAATAAACCAATCACAAATATTTATATTAAAAAAATGGTTGATGTCATTCATCGAACGATGATTAGTGCATTGATCATAATTTCGGGTGCCTGCTTTAGTATCTTAATAGCAGATGAATTTTTCAGGTTATCATGAGTGTGTGAATTGCTCTAAGAGTTATTTACATAGAACTTCATTGAATTCGCATTTGAAATTTGAATGTGGCAAAGAACCGAGATTCAAATGCGACTACTGTGACCACCGTACTAAACGTAAACATCACCTCATCAGCCACATTACTTTGGTGCACAGGGATCAAACAATACCCGATGTTCTCAGATCGAAAAAATACAACTGAAAGTTGAACGAGAATATTGGGCGGGCTCAAAGTAACTTTTTCGTAATGATATTCTTTCTTTGGTTCGAAAATATGTATAATATTGGAAATCTACCAAATATATGGAGTGGAACAGAAACTGAATATTAATATTTCCAAAACCCTTCCTTTCCAATTTCAGGCAACTTCGTCTTTGAGAGTTTTAGAGATCTAGCAAGAATATGGTTAACCATAAGGCTATAATTAGTGAGTATTCGTATCGACCAATTACGATTAACAAGATCTTTGACGGAATGGAGGTGGAGAATGAGATACTGGATTCTCCATTCAGCTCAGATATGATATTTTTCTTGATGTATATCTTATTCGAAGAGCAAAGTTCATGAACATGAACAGTTGGAGAAAGTTCGCGTTAGTTTTTATGTGCTCGTCTCATGATCGATCTACCAATTGTGAAGAGATTATTATAATCTTGAGAATGTTTCCTTGTCTTTTGAGGGATGACTCTACCACCTTATTTCATGGTGGACGGGTTTGCGAATATTCATTCCGCTCTAGAGACATTGCAAGAGCAATTAGCAATAAGGTCTATTAATAAAACAACGATTTCTGTGGTAAAACCACGAAGGACATTGGGCTTCTTGTCCTATCATCAGTGCAAGGCAAAAAAAGCTAATCAGTCATCTCAGCGTCTGTCGAAGAAGCAACCAAAAGAAAACCTGAAGCAGCTTTTCAACCTCGTCCAAGGCCCAATGAAATAGTAGTCCAGTGAAATACATAGTCGGTGAGCGTAGCTGATAAGACAGCTATTTATGCAAGTATTTAGAAAATTATCTTTCATTCCGGTGTTGACATCCTTTTGATTGAGTTATGATATTCTAGATTCTGACAAAATTGCCAGCTGATTGTAGTGTTATCATATTTGTACTTTGTCTAGGATATCATTCAAATCAATATCTGGTTTCCGCTTTTTCAGCAAAAAAGGAATGATAGTTTTCTGACATATGCCGTCGGAGTTCCATGGATAATAGGAATGAATGAAATTTATGTTTTGTTATCTTATCAGTTTTTGGAATTTTTTTAATAGTTTGTTTTTCCAACATTGCCTTCATATTTTAATGTATAAGGTTGCAATCGATATTCACTTAGTAGTGATACGGATTAATTTTCAGAGTTTACTTGCTCTAATTGTCCACGTGCATATAGGAGGAAACACGGATTGATGCAGCATCAAAAATATGAATGTGGAAAGGATCCACAATTTCTCTGTTTTTTTCATGGCTGTTCATACAAATCCAAACGAAAATGGACATTACAACAGCACTTGAAGAGTTCACATGCAATTCCATATGTACCTGAATGGAAAGAACTTAGCTTAGATGAGAATGGTTCTTTCAATAATTGAATGATTTGTTGAAATGAATCGTTGATTGTGATAATCACGAACATTTTTCATTGTTCAGAGATCACCAGATACAAGTCTCCCTACTCTATTGATATTAGAAATCTTAACCAACACTATTTTCTTTCTTCATCTAGAATTATAATTAATATGAGTCATTTTTGTACTGAATACATTTATTTTTTAAGTGTTCTGGGTTTCTAACATGTCCTAATCTCATAAAGTTATTGTACATTTTGTTATCTATACAAGTTCAAAAATTCTTCTGGTCTACTCAGAGGGCTTGCTGCACTAACGAAAAATGTTTCTTTCGTATATGATTAATTCAAAATTTGGTCAGTTAGTCAAAAAAAAAATCCTCAAACCAAACGTATATCTCGGAATGGCCAATGAAAAAATGAATCAAGATTTACCAAAACACTCATGCCTTTTTGAGTTTCAGAAACCCAATCTGCTTCCCTGATTTGGGTAAGTTGCGTCTTTTTGAGCTTGAGATTTAATTGATCACATCTGAATTCTCCTCACGAAGAAGAAAATATCGTCTCACATCTCAGATTTTTCACACAACAAAAAGTTGAAGTTCCAATTGATTTTGAGAGCGGTTCACAACCCGAAAAAATAGTAGTTTTCATTAATATTAGTTTGTTTTCATTTCAAGTTATACGTTGAATACCTGACCAATTTCAGTTGAAATCCTCATTCAGGAGGAACAGTTTTCATTACCGCGGCCCTTTTTTGGGGTCTGCTAGAAATCTGACCTACACTTTCATATATTTCAACATCGATTATTCAAATTTCATTTCGCTCAGTTACAAACTGAGAATTCTGAAGAGTTCAGTTGAACATCAAAAACATTTTCTTTAATACACTCACATAATTGACGAACATATTTACTGAATATATCTCAAATCTCATTCTAGTCATTGGCCAGGTGCAATGTAATGCATGGCTTTTTGTTAATAACTCAACAAATCGGTCGTTTTTACTGAAAAAATGTTCAACAAATTGAGTTATTGCGTGAGAAAAAATCATAACTAAGATAAATCAATTATTGTGTTATTTGAAATTTGTATGTTATCACCATCTTTCACTTTTGGAGGTGAGAGAAAACTACTCTAAAACGATACTATATTACAATATCAGAATACCTATTGTATCTGTGATAATTTTCTGCATTTGAATATGCTAATGTAAAATTTTCTTTTTTCTGCTATTTTCATACCTGTTGATATATTTTACTTATCTGCCCGGAAATATTCAATATTTCTCTATGAACTCAATTTGTATTAGAAGTGTATTTATCTCTAAATAGTCGTGTTTATGTATTTTCATTGATTTCTTCGTAACTCTACATTTCGACATTTCCGATAACAATGTGTTTTCTCATTAAAAAATAAACAAGTTATTATTATAATTATGATCTTATTCAAATATTGGTATATGATAGCATAATTCTTTCTCGTAAGAAAATGGTCAGATACCTTGTTCCTAACGAAGCTTCCTTTAACAAATATAAACTCCGTTCAGTGATAAACCCGAAAAATGTTCGTAGAGCTAAGAAGTATGCTGTCTTATATTTTGTTGCACCCACTTCTAGCTGACTGACATTTTCAACCCATAGTTGAATTCTATATTGAGAGATGGTGTTTTCATAACGGTGACCCGTCGCAAACGAGAATCACAAGCTGCTACTCTGAAAGAAATCATATATCAAAATTAGTATTTCTGCTCGTCTTTGCATTGGAAAGATCGACATTTTCATCCTCAAGCCAGTCCGAGATCAACTTTTTCTCTATATATGAAAACTGTATATTATGTTGTCTGGAGGAATTGGTATATTATTTCACAAAGTTTTCGCTTGAGTGCATCTTGCCAGTATGCAATACGTTTTTCAAACGTGAAGATTGAGAATTGTTCGTTTTCATTAACCAGCTGACGAACGTCAACCCTCAGAAGTCGAAACTTGTGCGAGCAATGGATCAACGAGGCCTCACCTTTTAACGTGCGATTACCCAGCACGGTGGCCCGGCGAGGATTCGAACCCCGGCCTTCCGCTTGATAGGCAGATATGCTAACCACTACACTACCGAGACCACAATTGAGAGGATCACGATAAAAGAACGGCATAGACTCTGGAAATTAAACAATACATATTATATGTTATTAAATGATATATGTTAAGCAAGGGTCCATAACGATCGTGACAATTACCGCTTGTTCTATAGCATTAATGATAGCTAATGGTTATCAAGGTCGTTGAGTGAAACGCGCACCAGAAAAAGTTATCAGTCAAAACTCGACGTTTCTGAAGGAATATCTGTGGAAGAAATAGAAATTGTTTGAAAATTGAATGTTATATGGAAAAGGTAGCAGAACATTTTATATTTGAAGCATGCTGATCAATATTTCTTGTTTCATTTCTATAACGTCTTCATTTGTATTTAGATATGAATGATCATTCCTCAATGCTATGCTACCATTATACCATTAATGCACGGTTTGTCTAGGTAGAGCAGATGAATTATTTTTCAATATGTTCCATCTTGCTGTAAATAAAAGTAGAAGCTTCAAAACCCCCCGTTAATATTTTTTTGCTTTCATTCCTAAAGTCAAGATGCTAATTGAGAATTCAGATTCAGAAATTTAGATTCCAGTGGTAGTCGTAGTGAACGTGATTTGTGGTTTTATATACAAAACGTTATCAACTACTTTCGAAGTCCTTCAGCAAGTAGACTTGTTATTAACTCCGTACGCCATACCTTAGCAGCAGCATGGTTATTTGCGGACCCGCCAACTATGAAACGTACAGAGTCCAACACGACGTAGTAGAATCTCAAAGAAAATTCCCTACTCTGTTGGGGAATCAAACCCACCATCCTCGGATAATGAATCGGACGCGGAAGCATAGCGCCAACTCCTTGGCCTTCAGGAATATTACTTCTGTTTGATTTATTTTATCCGTTAAAGGAATCCTCGTATACCTTCACAAAAAAATTATGAGAACATTACACTTATCTTTCGTTCCATACGACAGTTTTGACTGGTATATTTGTTGTATTGTAGATCGGAAATATATTTCCTATAACCGTTCAATAATGTTTTATGTTCGAAAAGAAATTATTATTGATATGTTGAATTTCAACTAGTTCGTTACCTCACCATTATAATTTATTTAAACTATTGTTGAATATTTCCAGCAAGATTCATATGTACTATCTGCGGAAGATTTTACGTACAGAAATCCACACTATATAGACACATAAAATATGAATGTGGGAAAAAGAATCAATTTCATTGCCCATACTGTCCCAAAACTACGAGGCAGAAGTACGACGTCAAGCTTCATGTTTTGAAAATTCACACTGAACGAGTTCAAGAATTTGAGATGATGTATAAAAGCATGTAGGCATATAGGAAAAGAATTCATTCTCGAAGGAAAAATATACACTAAATCACAAAATGTTTTCCATTTCTCCCATACTTATCATGTCAATTCGTGACAAATGTGTCTTCTTGGAATATTTATGCTAAATAATAATATACCTTGTCTTGACTGAATTTAGAAATGAATCACATTTACACACATTTTTATCGTATAAATTCCTAAAGTCATACAACTCTTCTTCAAAATTTATTTTCCGAATGTTTTTCATGTATGAACCATTTTTATTTTATACTTTCCCTTCATTAAACAGTCTTTCGAGTGCGCAGAGCCCTGTGCTGGCAAGGGTCGGCTAATTGTTTTGGATGACGAAGCGCTCTGGGGCGTCTCATTGATTTTTACGGTGGCACATTTGCCATTTCAACTAGAGGAACCCAGAAAAACACAGTGCTACCAGGTCGGTTCAATTTAGATATCCCACCTACCAAGATTGCTATCTAGTCAACTGATAATTGCCTATCGCACCAAGCCGGCCAGAAAAATTCTGCCCTGACCGCGGATTGAACTGGTGATAAAAAGTCAAATTGAATGTAAGAACCGTGCCGTAGACCGCTTAGCCACACCGCCATTGAGAGATTTAAAACAGAAATGTTTTACACTGCGAATTATATTAACTGTTCCTGATGAATACATTATGATAAAGTAACTCTATCTCCTGGAAGAGGAATTGCTCAATTCCATGTGTCGTATTATATTGGTCCACTGATTAATTTGACTGTCCGATCTTTGATGCAGAAAGAAACGATCACATATTTTTGTGAATTTGAACCTTGAGTTGTACAGTTTCACGGAACTATACTCGGTAAGCTTTGGAGTGAACTGAATTGGATACAATTTGAGACCATAACTGGCAATATATGTATATCAAATAGTTCAGAAGAGAGAGCTTTTCAAAATCGACATATATCATTGAACAATATTTCTGCAGCAACCATAAATCGTAAACTGGATGGGGGCTCGACATTTCTTCATCTTTTTTTTTGTATTTTCAGAAAGCCGAAGTTGGAGTGACCTACCCCCATATATCCCCTTAATATGAAGGCCACATCATTTATATCCAATATCCAAATCGATTGCAGTGTGACTAATTGGCACAGAATAACTTGTTGGAGAATATAATCACCCGAGTATTACCATTTTATTTGATTTCATGGTAGTCGTGGTTTTCGATGAGAGGACATTCGATGTTCAAAAACGAAAGCATAAAGAGCTTCGGAAATTCATGCAAAGTCAAGTCATTCCCAAACTCGACAAAAACATCAGATAAAAAATATGTTTGAGACTCATATAGGGAATTTCTTGTTAAAGGACAGAAATGGAAGTCGGTTCTTACTTTGTTGAATAGGGAACTTCTAAAAAAAATATTTTCCTCGTAAAATTCGGTACGAGATAGTTATTATTTTCTTCCCCAACTCATAGCCCTGTTTCTGTCTTTTCACAATGTAATATTCGAGAGGAAATATGATGAATTTTCGAAAAACGTACTGACTGGCATGAATTCAAATTAAACATTTATGCTATTTGAATGCTATATACCATCTCATATATGTCCTTAACTCGGTCCTAGAGTGTTTGTTTACACGCATGGTCACGAAACCTAGATAAGCAGCAGCGCGCCTTGTTGCCTTGAATATGAAGGCTCTAATTCCTGCATTTTTATGGTCTTCGAATATGCAGTGCAGGGGATCCACACTTCTGATGACTATTATTATTATGTCCGCTTAACTACCTAGTCAGGCCAGTAATTAACACTAGTCTGACCCAGTGAGTGATCGTGCTGGTAACATCAACCAATGACCACTCTCTTCTTCATCTCAGAGTACGAGAGTAGCGTTGATCTGGAATCACCGAGAGCACCTATACTCAAAACCATTTATTATTATCCATATCATCTTTCAAATTTGTTCAGTCGTATCCCTTTTCTTCACCGTTCCGGCCCAATCAGTAGATACGCTCATTAACAATAACCAATCACCATTCGTCGCATATAATTTTTTTTAAGCAAATATAGCCAAATCATCTAAATCAGATTGTCAACATTTATTATTTTCAGTCGGCAAACTTGCAACTTGTCTGCAATGTAACAAGACCTATAAATATCAGACGTCATTATACAATCATCAAAAATATGAATGTGGAAAGAAGAAATCCTTCAGCTGTTTCAGATGTGGAAAGGCCTATTGGCATAAGCAAACTCTCAAGAACCATTTGAAGCTCAACAGATGCAAATTTGATAATATTTTTGGTATAGTTCAGGATGACAAGTTGGCCGGAATGGGTTTGTACTAGCTTACAACTCAAATCATAATTATAATCCTGCAATATCATTCGGATCGATTCTGTACAATTTGATGTAATTACGATAATTACTTGTTGGTTAATAAAAAATCATTCCACAGATATATTTACCGAATAAGTGTTTTTTTCCGGATCCCTCACTGAACTGTATTGGATTTTTCATGTCCTTAGATATGAAAATTTTGTAGCCAACTGAAATTTGGGTTCTTTTGCTGAGGTAAATGCACCAAGAATTTTATCAGAGAGAGGGGGAGAAAGAGTGAGTAATATATATATAAATATATATATATATATATATATATATATATATATATATATATATAACATACTTAACTAATATTGTGTCAGCGAAAAGCACGTCGAGTGCAAATAAAATCAGTTTGGTATGAGGATATTTCATCTTTACAAAAAGTGGAAAAACATATTGGGTGAATCATAAGCGTTATCAACAAGAACAATTTTCATAAAGCGCCTTCTGAAAACCATTTTTTCTACAAACGAAGATTGCAACTATCAACTTATACCGAAAAAAAAAGTATTATATTTCGAGATAAGTTTATCGCCAGATGAACAATGATGTAACGGTTATATTTCTGCGGAAATGAATATAGGGTGCCTTTTGAAAAATGGGGGCGGGGGTGATATTATAGGGGTATGAACATGAACAGATTATTTTGAGTGCGTTATATGGAAGGCATTTATAAGTTCGAAAAATGTATTCATCCATTACCTTTCCAACTGAGATATGGCTTGTTCAGAAAATTCTGGAACATATATATATATTTGATCGGCTAGGCTTCCGCGGTCAGAAATGTGCTGGCTGGAGCTTCCGGTTGATCCGCGTCTGGAAAGATTTACTTGTCTACGTTTCGACTCCCATTTCGGAGCCATTTTCAAGACTTAGTGACCTTGCGTCTAGGTCTGAGTTGTCTCACTAGCTGGCTATCATCACTGGAGATCGAGGATAGAAGGTTGGTGGGATTTAAGGGTTCATTGGTAGTTATGGCAGGATCAGGTATCGGACGGTCGATGGGAGGTTCGAACGGATTGGTTCCCAAGTCGGAGTGAATAGAAGTATGTCGGACCAAAAGTGGTTTCCAGGTATTGGGGAGTCTTTGAGAATCGTCGCGTTTATTGAGACAGTTGGGACGTTTTTCGATTTCAATGGCTTCACGGGTAATTCTGGTTTGGAGGGTTTTGGCTGTGGCAACGGTTTTGGTGTTTTTGAAATCTATTTTGTGGCCTGTTTCTAAATGATGTTGGAATAATGCTGAGTTTGTGTCAGAATTACGGACTGCTAGTTCGTGTTCATATGCTCTACAGGACACTCGTCGGTTGGTCTGGCCGATGTATGTTCTGGGACAGTTAGAGCATGGTATTTCATATATTCATTCATTATATATATTCATATATATTCCATTTAGAAACAGGCCACAAAATAGATTTCAAAAACACCAAAACCGTTGCCACAGCCAAAACCCTCCAAACCAGAATTACCCGTGAAGCCATTGAAATCGAAAAACGTCCCAACTGTCTCAATAAACGCGACGATTCTCAAAGACTCCCCAATACCTGGAAACCACTTTTGGTCCGACATACTTCTATTCACTCCGACTTGGGAACCAATCCGTTCGAACCTCCCATCGACCGTCCGATACCTGATCCTGCCATAACTACCAATGAACCCTTAAATCCCACCAACCTTCTATCCTCGATCTCCAGTGATGATAGCCAGCTAGTGAGACAACTCAGACCTAGACGCAAGGTCACTAAGTCTTGAAAATGGCTCCGAAATGGGAGTCGAAACGTAGACAAGTAAATCTTTCCAGACGCGGATCAACCGGAAGTATATATATATATATATATATATATATATATATATATATATATATATATATATATATATATATATATATATATATATATATATATATGCTGGCTGGAACTTCCGGTTGATCCGCGTCTGGAAAGATTTACTTGTCTACGTTTCGACTCCCATTTCGGAGCCATTTTCAAGACTTAGTGACCTTGCGTCTAGGTCACTCAGTCTTGAAAATGGCTCCGAAATGGGAGTCGAAACGTAGACAAGTAAATCTTTCCAGACGCGGATCAACCGGAAGTTCCAGCCAGCACATTTCTGACCGCGGAAGCCTAGCATATATATATATATATATATATATATATATATATATATATAAGAGTGACCCGGAGAGATGTGCTTATGAACATGATAGCTCATCATTTTATGGACTATATCTCAGTAAAAATTTTATCCACAGAACGAAACACTGCCAAGAGGCTCTTCTTAGAAATGGTACACATAAGACAAACGGAAAATGCAATAAATAAATAAAAAACGTTTTTAATCACCTAACTGAGATTTAATCTTTGTTGACAAACCTGGTGTGGGGAACAACGTTCAGTTGACCAACACGAATACCAGGTTCACTGATTGAGTATTCAACTCAGTTGAATTTCATTAACTCCCACTACTCATATTGTTCCCACTTGGGAGCAATCATATTTTAATATAAAATAATTTCATATATTCTATCTCAAAAAAATTGGTTTTCAAAGTTTCCATATCAAACAAATATGTCAATCACGACGTGCTATTGAGCTCTACTGCAGTGATGCAAACATCAGTGTAGTAGAGGGCAATAGAACACACATTCCATTCCGTATTCTGTATTTCATGATTCCATGTTTCATGTCATAATTGTCATTTGTCATTATTGTCATTCGTCAAATGTCACGTTTGCATGCTCAGTCTGGTTCCTCCTGACACGTGATGTTTAGGAATTTGAAAATAATTTCAATCAATAGAATAGTATTCGTAATAGTTTCACAAATTGTGATAGACTAGATAATTTGATAATATATTTATCAGTTTCCTGATTAAATGAACGAAACCCGTTTATTATCCAGCAGAATTGGTGGATGCAAGATAACGTTCTTCACCGAAAATTTGTTATTTTTCTATCCATTCCTCATTTCGAATCAGACTACAATTTTATGAGGGTACTTAATATACAAGAATATGCCAGACTACTTCTACAACAAGAAGACAAGACAGCGGGCACATCGTTCGGCAAAGCCGTAATAAAGTACCCCTTGTGGATGAGAATCGCTTTGGTCTACTCTACGTGGCGGAGTAGGAGTTTTTGAGATTTCGTAAGGAACAGACGATATGTTTTGTTTTTGCAAGTCCAACCGAGTTTCACTGAGGAGACCTATGGCGGGTTGAAATATCTGGCATTGGATTTTTTGATGCAATCATTTCGATCATTGGAATCCTGAGTTCTGTCGCTTTTTCTATAAGTGTTCCGAAGACGACTCTTGCTCGCGGTGGGTCATTTGTTACGGCTTTGCCGTACGCTCTGCCCGCTGCTAGAGGTTACCACTACTTGATGTAGTTGGATTATGAACCTTTGGTCATCCAGCAGTTGGCGTTTCGCCTCAGAGGTTTGAACCATCGGTACCAGATTTAGAATTTATTTTTTAATAAATTTTCAGTAATGTTCACTGTTGGAAAAATATGTGATGAGTAATTACACGATTATTTTTTCAGATTCTCAACATGTTTGTTCAACCTGCGGCAAAAAATATAGACATGACTCGTCTCTGAAAGTTCATCAGAGATATGAATGTCAGAAAGAACCGCAATTTGTTTGTTCGGAATGTCCCTATAAATCCAAAGTAATGGGAAATCTGAGAAGACATATCAATCTAAAACACTCTCTTAAAAAATAGAGGTAGGGTGTGAATCAAAAATGCCAAATTTGACAAAAAAAATAACATAAAATTTGGAGTGCTCAAATGCCCTTAGTGACTGTATATTGTAAATGTCTTTATTCCCTACTGAATATCAATTAAAATGTCGCCTTTCTGATGATGTGAATGATTTTTTTTACAATGTATTCATATTATTGGGGTGTCAATAAATTCTTGGATGTGAAAGATAAACGAACCGTTGTTTTGAAATCATTTCAGCATTCGATACATGGTATTCACCGAAATCACATTCTGTATAAAATTCTAAGTGAACGTATTATTTCAATTGTTGCTGAAATATAGAGAGCTCTTTTTCACCATTATTCATATTTTTGAAAAATGTTACTTTCATGTAAATTATCGCTTGGTGAGACTTCAGGCCGAGAAGTTTCAGATAGATTTCCTTCCATAAAATATTTCTCTTCAAACATTTGTTCATTGTAAATTTAACCAATATAGACGAATTAATATATTATACAAAGTACTCACTAACGTGAGATTCGTTTGAAAATGAATCGCAAGTTAACAGAGAAAGTGTTGCAATGATGTGGTCGAAATAATCCTATGTGACAGTGACAAAATTCAAATCAAGGCACAACATTTTTCAGAAGGGTGTTCAGTCGAAGATATTATTTTCGTAAACTCATTCAATATCTTCAATATATTTTTTATAATGCGAACGATGATGATATTGGTTAACATGTTCTGATAAGGCACATTAATTTATATTCCGTGTACAATCGCTCTTATTACAGATAGACTTTATTAGCCTGAATTACAAAATGAACGATCTGAGCACGGTCCAAAGATCTCCCTGCCTGGGCATAAAAAGTCCAGTGAAAACAACACCAACAGCAGCAATGAAGGTGCTCTTGGATCTACCCCCGTTACATCTTGTGATAGGGGAGTAGACAAGAATGGGCCACTCGAGGCTGAAAAATTCATCGGGATACAAGAGTTCGATAAAAACAGATATCGTATGGAGGGACAATACAGGCCACATGGTACCCAATTTACATTTAACACGAAATTCTCAGTAATTATGAGAGCTCGTGAAGAGTAGAAAGAGACAATCATCCTGAGAACATGTCCGAGCTGGAGCAACAGTTCATAGAATATTTACCACAGAGAAGCGAAAATAACCGCAATTTTGTGTAACTCCATTAGTCTGCAAAAAATACCAATTTCTCAGAACCCAATTAATCGTAAATAATGAATGAGCAACAATAAAAAGTTGAATTTTCTCTATGATTACTGCGAAAGTTGTAAGATTGGCAATATGCAAATTGAATGGAGTAATATGCACGTCACACACTATAATTTTATATTTCACAGTGAGCCCACGTACTATACCAGAACGTAAGAGTGTGCATTTTTATTATCCAAAATATTTGGATCGGAGTTGAGACACCGACCAACACAGGAACCGCCTTTATTGTCGCTTCTCTATGGTATATATTCTCAGACCATAAAACAGGTGAATCCAAAATGGGGAATATTATATACTCATTTGACTCATTCGACAGAATAGTCTGGGTGGAGCCTGCGGAATTCGTGAAGTGAATCCTGATAATTGTCAGATTATCAGAATCAGAATTGTCTTTCAGATTGAAAGAAGTTGGACTCGAAAAACAACTTAACAGCTTGTGATGAAGTGTTCATACTTGAATTCAACCAAGATTTCCACTCATCATCTGTCCCACCATCTCGTATGATATTTGTAACGTTGAAAATGAAACTTCTCGTAATAAAATGCTTTCTCATAGCACAGTTCACTACCAAATTCACCAGTATGAGCAACATGTTTTGGTCTCCATTACAAAAAAATATTTACGTTCCAAAGTAATGTGGCAAAACAGATTTGTCCAATGTCTTTCTTAATGGCGATTCATATTCATATGTAAAGAGTGAAACGAAAATGTTTTCATCTGTATTATTATCTAGGTCTAAACCTTCAATTTTCATATGCTTGGTAGGTATGCAAATTAAGCAAGAAAAATTGATTCCTATGTCACTCAGTGCCCGTCATGCTATACAGGCAGAGGAGTAGTTGTTTGACTTTTCTTTCTTTCTGCAAATGAATGAAACACCTTTAAATGAAATACACGTACAGCTTATCCAATTCATCTTGGCACAAACTCAGATACTTTTCCAATTGCGCACTGGTTGTGTACATATGACGATAGAAAAAACACTTTCTAGGCATAAATTTCAACACAGTGAACACATACAATAGGTGTTTTTTGATCTTAGTATACTTGACAGAGATTGCTGGGCATATAGGTTATTAGTTTTGTGCCAAGATGGGTTGGATAAGCTGTACTTATCAACAGAGGATTTTTGTAAACATTTGTTTTATTTTTCTCCATATATGTTGTAATTTCTATTTTTTGATTCGGAAAAGAAAACCAAAAATAATTTCTCTAATCCTATTCAGTCGTGCCCTCACGTCTCACTGATCCGACCTTCTTAACCGACGTGTCCAATTGGGGAATGAGTGATCATTGGCTCCGGGAATCATGATTTCCTAACGAATCGAGGATTACAGCTTTCAAAGGGTGATCTGGCGACATAAGTTGACAACCTCTCCACGAGAGGTCAGTTATCATTGGATGAGATAATATTATACACTGGGAAGACACAATGAGCGTGAAATGACGGCCTCTGCATCTGTACAGATGAGAATACTGCTCTGTTTTGAATAGAACGTGCGTATCTCTCTCGATATTTCACCCGCCTTTTTAATTTTTCAACGGACAGTGTTCGTTCCACCAAGAATCGAAACTCCATAAGGGATATGATCTTGCTTTTATCTGTGGGTATTCAACAATTCCAATGAATTCGACACCTCCCATATCTCCTATTGGATTCAATATACCGTCAACCAACCCGCAGTTTCACCACAACAGAACATCAAGGTCTCGAACACTGAGGATCGGCTTCACTTGATATGAACAGGAAAGTTTAGATCCGTCCCCAGTGTGAAACCGCATCCACTAAGTAGTTTGTACGGATATGTGTATTGATGAGGGGTGTTGGTTCGGACTTTTATTGTCTATATTATTAACTATATTGAAACAATGTTTCGATCGATGGTATACGCAATCTTCTTCCAGTGATAATGGCCAAGCGCCATTTTTTTGCAATGTACTACAGAACGGATTTTTTTTCGAATATGTTCAGGGGTGTCCCCTGAATGTAAACAATACAAATTCGAATTTTGTTAAATTTACATCTACCAACTGAAAACTGTGACTCCTGGTACCAGGAATATTCCGTTATTTGAATGAGGCATCATCCACTATTTGATGAGTAAACCCGCCTTAACCAATGCAGGGTAGCTTGTAAAAAGTCGTTCATCAACATTTATGTTGAACGTCACAAACACAAATTCTAGAGTACCCCGCAGCGCGTAAGTTTTTTGCAGATTTAGGTTTCAGTTTCAAATATTTCCCGTTTTGACGGCATACTGCACACTATAAAGAATTTGTCCAAAAAATTAGGGCGGATTCCGTTAAAGAATAATCACAATTGCATAAGAGTAACAATTTTTACTGAACATATGATTCATAATACATAATTCTTCTTTCCCTTCATGAAATGGTGCGTGGTCATTCACATGTGTCAAAGGCATACCAGAAAGAGATCAGATTTCAGAGGATGCCCATGCAAATTTTCCATTCGCGCACATTTTATACTGCACAAGAATAGTTGGAAATTCATTGTTATAATTTATGCAATATCTCTTATGAGTTATTCATTAACAACTGAGTAAACTGGAATATTGGATTCGATGTGTTAATCTTCTATGGATTGTGCATTGAAGTTGTGAACTAGCCACTGAAGAATTGTGTTCAATCTTGCCTTATTACCAATAAAGACGGTTTTAGTGAACGCATGACACAATTCAGTTTATCATCCATAACTTCAATGCACAATTCAGAAAAGATCAATAAATTCATCGTATTCTGTGCTGGTTTACTCACTTCGTAGTGCCTGACTCATAATGAATATATCGTATTTGATAACTTATAATTCTCAAATTTTTCTTATGTGTTATAAGATGCGCACAAATTTGCAATTCACATGGGCATCCTCGGAAATCTGAAACTGTTTCTGGTATGTCTTTGTCACATGTGAATTCAGTAAACAGCAATGAAAGATGGCCATGCACTATTTTATGAAAAGGAATTGTACTTATTCGTTCACTTAACCCGCCTTAACTCAATATATTCGGAATTTGAAATAAGTATCTCGTTGTTTCTTCTAATCGCCAAGTTTAATGCGTTCAATCAACCTTCCAGAGTTTAAACCGTGTCTGAGATTACAATAATAGTGGGATCAGAAATGATACATTATGTGGATAACGAAGTTATGCTTAGTTCAGTAATAATACGTGTAGTTGGTTCCGAGGGAAAACGAAAAAAACTCGCGATCCATATTCCTGATAATTATAACAACACTTGGTTGCAGTACAGACATAGCTTGAGTACCAATCCACCCTCTCAGAAAACATTCAAACAATATAAACATGTCTTTATCAATAATCATACATGTGATCTCAAGGAATTCTTTGCAAAACTGACAACTTCATCCATGTGAGGTTTGAGTTTGTGCAATTTTTTTTTCTGTCTGCTATCCGCTAGTCTATCTATATTCTTTTTTTATTGCAATGTATTTTGATTTTCATCAATATTTATTATAAACATAGTAGTGTAGTGGTTAGCATATCTGCCTATCAAGCGGAAGGCCGGGGTTCGAATCCTCGCCGGGCCACCGTGCTGGGTAATCGCACGTTAAAAGGTAAGGCCTCGTTGATCCATTGCTCGCACAAGTTTCGACTTCTGAGGGTTGACGTTCGTCAGCTGGTTAACGGAAACGAACAATTTTAGAACAACAAAAAATAGTGATCTCAAGGAAGTGTTAGCAAAACCGCCAACTTCATCCGTGTGAGGTTTGAGTTCGTGTGATTTATTTTTTCTGTCTGCTATCCGCTAGTCAAATCTATATTCTTTTTTCATTGCAATGTATTTTGATCTTCATCAATATTTATTATAAACATAAAATATCTGAAATTATTACTAACTGAGGTATTTATGTCATTCGGCTTGACTCGAAATTTCTTTATTCCAGCACTAAACGATATCTCCTGCCCTAACTGTGGAAAGTCCTATAGTTGGAAAGGCTCACTCACACGACATTTGAAATATGAATGCGGAGTTCAAAAAACATTCAATTGTCTTTATTGTGACAGATTCACGAAACAGAAATATAATCTGATGTTGCACGTTAGGCACGCTCATCCAGAGAATCTTCAGCAATTTGAAAAATGGTACTACAAGTATCCACGGAAAAAATAATCAATGTTTGTTATCTAAATTAAAGTTTTTTATAGATCAGTTGAAAACTATTTCATTCTCGAATACTCCATACATTGAGATGATATTGTATGGCACCTTTTTTCTTCGAAACTATTATCTTTACCCCTTCCTTGGGAAGATATAAATTAAGCCCCAAAATGGCTTGGAGGCAAAAAACATAAAGCATTTAATAATTTTCCTATATATGCATATGATTGTAACGTGACGGAAAAGAGTTATTGGTGGGAACTGTTTAGAAATGATGTACTTATTGAACATATAGTGGGTTTAACAAGCGACAACATTATTGCTTCTAACGAAAAATTCCCGGATGTCAAAAAATACTCGGTAAATGGTCAATTGGGCAAAGAAAATTTATGAAACAAAATCAACAGAAAGATCATTTTTATATTATTTTCGTTATTTTTTCTCTACCTTGAAGTCGTTCAGTATCAACTACTTTTAAAGTAATTTTGATGAGTTATCTTTAATATTTTCCGAAATTCAGATGGTCCGGGTCATACTTCAGAGGGGTGCCTTTTTTATATGATTTGATCACTGAACCACTGCATGCTCTCCAACGTAGACATGAGTAATGTGATATTTCCGAGTAACTCCTGGGTGATTGAAATATAATGGAAATTGAAAATGTGTGATTAGTTATTGTAGATAAACGAGTGAGTAACTAGGACTTGAATTTAAATGTAGCGACGCTTTCCTTGTACATTTGTTTGTCAAATTCATTTGATCAATCGATTTTTAGGAAGAATGAGATTTTTCTGCGTGGATTGTGGAAAGTCTTACAGTATGAAAAAGAATTTAAGGAGACACCAGAAAGTGGAATGTGGAAAGGAGAAATCTCTCATCTGCTATGCATGTGATAAGAGGTATTACTATAAACAAGAACTTGCTATTCACCTCAAGATGAAACATAACTTATTTCTTGATAGTAGTGGTCTTCTTCAATACTAATAGGGATGGATCACTGTTTATTGACTGAATACCAAAGACTATTTATTTATTCATTATTATATTTATAAGTTGTAGGTCATCGATCTCATAGTGATCAAAAGTGTTCTTCAAATGTACAGTAAATGAATGTGTATTTTGAATACACTTGAAGTCTAAATTATAAATGAATAATGTACGCCAGAAAAATGAGCTTTATTTCGAATACTCATCCAACTTTTCGTCTCTCCAGGCAAGATGCATGTAAGTCACTTTTTCTTCTCGATTTGTATATCGAATATCCACGAACCTGATTCGAACAAATATTTCTGGAAATATTTTCCTTCCATTTTTATTTGCAGTAGCAAACTATTTAGTTCACAAGCATTTTTCTCTATCTGCAATATATCTTCCAATTTTTTCATCTAGGTTGTATACCATATATGGGTAAAAACAAACCTTCACATTTCAGAAGTTAAGATTAAAAAAAATATAATTATCAAGGTTCATCTATAAGTAGCTTATTAGAGTCACTGTCACTGGTTGATCATCCTTACAAATGATACTTATAAATAATTTCATGCTAGCAATAATGTTCCTCATCTGCAATAGTATACCTTTATCTGTGTGAGAACATGATCCATTGAAAACTTTTCTCGATTGGGGCTTCGTGGGTATTCGACGGATGTGATACATTATTGTAAAATAATTGCGTTTTGAGGTTTTTCAATATTCACTTTCAGGTAGAGATAATTTAAAATCTTTTTTGATTTTTTTTTTCGAGCACATATGTACGGAGTATTGTCTGAAATACATACCTAGTATTTCATTTCGATCAAAAGGTATTACGTAATTAACAGCCGTCTACACCGACTTCTTCTTATGAGAGCATTAAGCTAATGGGCCATCAAAGGTCATTTAACGCACTACGACGATTGCACCATCGTGTGAGAGATTAGTAAACACTCATTAATGAACCCTCGCCTATCTTGAAGAGTCCCTTTTTTAATGGTCTCATAAGAAAAAGTCGGTGCAATCGGATATGATAAACTTTATTGGGTGAATTCTACTAGACAGTTTTCATAAGCGCTACACATTTGTATATAACAGCTTCTTCAGACTTGCCACAGTAATATGAAACGCCTGAAGGAGCTATTTTATAGTGAAACACTTGTTTTCTGAACTGTCCAGTTAAAATCACAAAATTCCAACAAATAAATACTTCAATAGTATATTATGCAACGATCATGTGATAACCATTACATGAGAGTTGCATACTCTATTTTTTCTACACATGATAAATATCATGTTATTATTTGTATTGAACACAACAACAGTAATTACCCGAATTTCCTTGAAAAATACAAAATTGTAATTAATTATATTACCTCAGCTATTACCATGGATATAGGGAAATTTTAAACATTCTATTTATATCCATATTGAATATAACAATTGTAATTAATCCGATTCCTTGAAAATATCTAGATTATTTATCGTGCAGTTTGACAAGTTTATTTCAGGTCCTACTATTCTGGAAGTGGAAGGAATATTTATTTCTATTTCACTACTGCTATTCTCATAGTTTGACTATGTATTAGAAATGCTGACTTTATTCTGAACCGAATTTTCAATGTAGCCTTCCGCCACTGAATTGAATTTCAAATTGATTTAAAATCTGTATCGTTATGGAAAAATGTATCATGAAACGGATTATGGACATATTGGCGTATTATTATAGTGCGGGTGTAGAAAAAATTTATTATGTTATACTGAAGGTGTCCAAGTAATTGGTTTTCTGTGAAAGTACTTTTGAATCATTAGAAACATTGATTAATCATCTGACACCAATTATAGAGAATTTTACACTGAAAAATGTGTTTCCATTCAAACTGGGATAAACTATTTCACTTCCAGTCCATGAAAAAATCACTTCGCTCAATTCTAGGAACATTATGATTGAAAATATGAGAATCTTTTCATTGTCAATAATATATTATTAATGGTTCATGATGATGAGAGCATTGAACTTCGAAATGAATATTTGATTCTTAAAATATCGATTTCTTCCCTTTGACACTAGTCGCTAGTAACTAAAAAGTTACGACTCACCGACATACCTCATGATTTTCTAACCGCCTGAATGTAAATATATAGTTGTTTTTTTTTGAATGTTTTATTCAATGAAAAAAGAATGAAAAGCTTGGGAAAAATGCGAGTCTAAACTCAAAAATTACCTGATGATGGTTTAGGAATTATGGTACTTTGTATTGCCCATAGGATAACTACCTATATCAAATATCGTTTGAATTAATTTTTTGAAGAGGTTACGAAATTCAATTTTCTGACAAAGGAAGAGGAAGAGCTTTGACAAATTGGTATATTTGCCCCGATACCTAACTGAAATATAAAAGAAAAAAACTGACTTGAATATTTTGTCAGTAACGTATCGTATTCTTCATGAAAATGGGGATTGGATGAAAAAAATATATTGAAATAATGCATGTACTACCCCCTGGGAAGCTATCTTGCCTCCTTTTTCAAGCTTTTTCGAAAATTTGTAATAAGATTCGAATTCTTGGTGAATGGTGTCAAAACGTAACCCAGGTACATTAATTCATCAATATTTCTACTAAGTAGGTATTGATTTTGACACAACCTACTTCAAACTGAATCTACCCGTTCTCTTTTCAGAAAAGGCATCCAACATCCATTAGCAATGAACAAGTAGCAATCTCTTCATTTCCGTTTATCAAAATGCAAGTAGTATTTTTGGGTTTCGTTTTTGTTTCATTCTGTTCTATCATAAGTAAATTAATATTATTCCATTCAAACATTTGTGAATCATTTTTGTATAATATGTGTTCAGCTGATTTCGACAGCTCTGTTTCTCGTATTCTCAACTTGTTTTTATGTCCAGCTGATCTTATTCCCAACGTTCTTGATGTGTTACCAGTATAACGTGTTCTCAAAGCTGAATCATTTATTTCAACAATGTAACTCAAAAGAAGTTCATATGCCATAAATAACCTATATAAAGTTGCATAAAAAAGAGTTAGTTCATATTATCAATAATTATTGAAAAAACATCATCATGTTGAATGAATACCTTTTTTACAAAAACTGTTCAAAATTGTCGCCATTTGTTTGATTAACGCACAATCCCGCTCGGAAAATCCACGTCCCTTTACATGCTTCGAAAATAAAATCCTGGTGTCCACGAATTCAATCACAAGCATTTTCAGTGCGCTGTCAAAATTCTTCCAAATTATTCACTGCTCCATCATCCTAACTGTTTTAGATAGCACTACACAAAAAAATGAAAGGCGTTGAATACGGGAAGCGAGTAGGCCAAACAATAGACCCATTGCTTGGCCAAATTGACCCAAATACAGATAACATTAGAATTCAAAGCTCTTTTTTTCATTTTTATAGAAGAGAAAATCCAAAAACTGGTCATGATTAGTATATTATTCTAAATTCCGAATATATCTCTAGACTCGCAGCAATTACGTTCTTTCGAAAATCAAATCACCGAAATGAAATGTTACAGTCCCTTCTTCATCTTTCACTTCGCAGAACATTTCCGAAATTTGAAATGTCCGTATTCAAAAGTCCAACGAATGAGAATACCTTTCACGTTTGTCCTATAATTACATCTTTTGTAATGCTTTTTAGTCATTAATTTATTTGAAAATAAATAAAATATAAGACGAACTCCTTACGAATATTGATAAATCAGAATTTAT
>JAVJAQ010004885.1:0-50965 GCA_032362365.1 Zygogramma bicolorata | reverse complement strand
TCCAACATGAACTACTGATCGAGAAGCTCCAGCGCTATGGGATCAGAGGGGTGCCTTTGAAACTTTTTCAATCGTATTTACGAAATAGAAAGCAGTGCGTCAGCTTACACGGAAGTACTTCTAAATTTGAGCCCATAATTCATGGAGCCCCTCATGGCTCCGTTCTGGGACCACTGTTGTTTATTGTTTATATCAATGACTTCTTTTACCACATGCAATAAATTACTTGTATATTCTTTGCTGATGATTCAACATTGATTCACTCAACTCCTTTAGATGTGTGCCCAAACGTTTCTATTCCAACAGTAGAGAAGAAAGCAAATAGTGGTTCTCTGCAAATTGTTTGAAGCTGAACGAGGCAAAAACAAATCGTCTGAACTTCTCAACAAATATACTGTGGAAGACCTCGTTAAACTTCTGGGTGTTACTCTCGATGATTCCTTAAATTGGTCAAAACACATTGAGCTACTTTGCTCTAAATTATCTAGTGCGATCTTCATTATAAGACAACTAAGGAAACTTGTGAGAACAGATGTTCTGCTGAACACCTACTATGCATTTTTTCATTCTCACATAGCTTATGGTATAAATTTATGAGGCAACGCAGCCAAGTCAGAAAAAGTCTTTAAACTTAAAAAAAAAAATTGTTAGAACTTTTGCGTTCGCAGGTTACTGACAGAGACCACTGTCGGTCACTATTTCAAAAATACGGTATCATGACATTACTATCTTTATTTATATACCAGCAACTTTCAGAAATCCATAATAATAAACATAAACTTTCGCTAAACTCAAACTTCCATAATTACAACACACGACGAGCAGATAAAATCAGACCTATGAAATACAGATTGAAAAAATCTGTGAATAACTCTCCAATTTAACTCTTTACAATCACCTACCTAGGGAAGTTAAATCTTTGTCTAGAAATTGTTTCATACAAAAGGTCAGACAGTTCCTCACAAAATCAAGCTTCTATACAATTGCAGAATATATAGACACCTCCCCATTTGTAGATGTAACGTCTTGAATGTTTTTAAGAAGTAACGTGTTAAATGTTTTTAATGTGTTCGATATTGTTATGGAATATATTATCACAGCGTTTCAACGCCGTGGATATTTATATATTTTTAAGATATGTGTATTTATGTTTAAACATAAGTTTCACTGTGGGCTCTAGCTCATTCAAAAGACCTGCTACAAATGTAAACTTACATGAAAGTAGTTAAATAATGTATGTATGTATGTATGTATGTATGGGCAATGAGCTATCAAACCAATATTTTATCAATATTGCACCTTATGATGTGCAACTTGAATACGATGTGCTAAATAGGATTGAAGTTAATTCTTTTGCTGGGTTCGTATACCCATCACTTGACACTTGAATCAAACAGATACCATTTATAGGATATTCCTTCATAAATAGAGAGTAGTTTGCAAAAACGAAGGATTCATAACATTTCATATGTTATATGCTTCAATAATATTCTTTCACCTGTTATGATCTGTGTACAACATGTTTTTCTGAAATTTATCAAGGTGTCTTTTAGGGTTTCCACCAAATTGATATAATTCATTTGATTTCACGTCCAATATTTTTCAGGTAGATTTCCTTGTCCACAATGTTCGAAGATTTATAGAAGACCTAATACGCTCAGGCGACACCTACGTATCGAGTGTAACAAATCCGGACAGTATCACTGTTCGCATTGTGAACGTGTTTTCAAGCACAAATTCTCATGCAGAAATCATATGAATACTGTACACAGTAAATATTCTGAATGAAAAAGTTGTTTGTGTTTGAACAATTCATTAGATAAAGAGTGGAAATAGGATTTTCAAATTTGTAAAAGTTATTCGTGTTCAGTTGCACCATTACTCAATGAAATTTCAATTTCGGTCAACGCTAAAATGTTCCAGTTAACCTAAACGTTTCCTCTGTGACCCCTACTTATCCGTTTAGTAAACTATAAAGTATGCTTCGAGAACAAACGCTTTTGGTCCGTTTTTCAATTGATACATTGAATTATTAAGAACACCTCCTTGTGGTACCTATTCTAGATGGTCGGATCTGTACGTAATCATGAGCTGCCAGGATGTGTAGTGTTCCCCGATATGGCACAGAAAACCAATGTTGCATGATTCCAAGCATTGAACATAAATAACTCCGTTCAAACAGTTATTGTCAGCAAGTTATGTCAACAAGTTATCGAATAAAATATTTATCATGTCCTCATTCACGATGTTCTCACTCCGGTGATGAAAATACTGTTGTTAGTGACGAAAGCACTATTGAAAATCGTTACTATTTCTGAATATATTAAATATTCAATAAGATACATTTTCACTCCCTTTACAACCTTTGTATTAGTGCCACTGTGAAATTAGAAAATTTCTCAATTGACAGATTTTCATCTCTCAATGACAGATCAAATCTGTCAATGAAAGATTATATTCTGTCAGTGACAGATTAAAATCTGCCAATAACGAATTTCAATTAGTCAATTGATATTTCATCAGACCTGCTGCTTTGTAGTCTTCACATCAGAATATTTCAAATGTTACATTGACAATAGTTAATCTCAGGCAAGCGACCATCGGGAGTGACATTTGGGGGTTATTTCATTCAAATCAAAAGTGAGTTCCAGCGAAAATTTTATGAAATATTCCAGATTTTCTCCTTCAGTATGTGTTAGCCTATATCCATCTTCCTAAGAAAAATGGGGAAGTAAGAGAGACGTAAATTTGGTGCCGAAATCCAGGGCCCAGTTGAACACTTGAATAGTTGTGATCAAACTTTTCTCCTTAAACTTTTCAATCATTTCGTTGCATGTAGTCTTTGTACTGGATTTTGGAGCCAAAAATTTTATTGGTCCAAAGTTTGTCAGATTGTGTCATTTTTATATACATGACCTTGGCTAATAGTTGTGGATCACCAGATGAAATGCTGGTTTCCGAAAAAATATTCAGGGTCCTAATTTCACTTGAAAACGTAAGTAATTTCATGAGTTCGTTTTGGGTGTACACCAAATTGAAAAAAAAACTCATTTCATTTTATTATGTGTCCAATCATTTTCAGGTAGATATCCGTGTCCACAGTGTTCGAAGATTTACAGAAGACCTGATTCGCTTAGGCGGCACCTACGCATTGAGTGCAACAAATCCGGGCAATATCATTGTTCGCAGTGTGAACGAGTCTTCAAGCACAAATTCTCGTGTAGAAATCATATGAATACTGTACACAGTAAATATTCTGAATGAAAAAGTTATTTGTGCTTGAAAAATTCACTAGAGAAAGAGAGGAATTAGGAGTTTGAACTCAACAGAATTTCACTTTGAGTCAACGCTGAAATGAACCAGTTATTCAAAACGATTGAATTTTACAAAGAATGGGTGTGAGTGAAAAATCCAATTCGACGAAATGCATTTGGTTTTGGACCATTCTCTTCAAGTGATATTTAAACATACCGATTTCACACTCTCATCTCCTTTGGAAGAAAGTGGTTTCTTTGATGTACTACGTCTGCAGCCAAGTTCATTCCTTAGGAGTCAGAATGAATTTTTACAAGTGAAAATATACGTTGTGAAATATAAATGATTCCTGAAGGCATCACAAGATCATACCACTTCTTGGGGGGATCATGAATAAGTGGTGATACAATAGATCAAATTGGAACAGAAACTATTCGTTCACTTCGACTTTGTTTTTCTACTTCTTCAGGTAATGGTATAACAACTCAACTATATAAAAATACAAACATTCGAAGCTTGATCTTTTCTGTGTATTGTGTATTCACTGAAGGAAAAGTAATGAAACAATAGGAGAAGTCACCATGTCTGCACAAACAGCATGAATTTTGGTAACTGGTAGTCGCATCGAAGCAAACAACTATGCATGCCCTGCAATCGAAAATATTGGTACCCGTTGCGCTGAAAAGAAATGCACTAAAAATTGTTCGAAAATTGTTCGTTCCGTTAACCAGCTGACGAAGGTCAACCCCCAGATTTCTAGACTTGTGCGAGCAACCCCGGTCTTCCCTTTTCTAGGCGGACGCGCTAAACACTACACTACCGAGGCATTACTTGAATGATTTCGAATTCTTATTTGTGCCAATTCCGAACACCTTAATGCGGAATTGTATGCACAAAGCGATGACAAAATTTTTCCATTTCGAAACAACTCCGCTCTAGCAGTCGTTTTATAGGCAGTAACGCAGCGGCAATCAACAATATTGCTGTCAACTTCAAATTTTTCATCCACAATAAAATCGTCGTCCTTGATGTGCACTAGTTCTTTGACCATCACGTTTCCCTTACCAAGTAAGTTCATTCAAAATGGTCGATATGTATTTGCACATCAGGTGCAATTTTTCTCAATACGGTGTTGATCTCAGTTTGATGTCATTTCCACACAAATGATTTCAAACTTTTGTATGGCCATTACTGAAACTGTTTTACATGACACTGATTTGAAGTTTTTTCCATTCGTTATTTTCATTATAATGAGTCATGATAATTATAGTACGAGCAAACTATGGTATAAGTTGAAAATGCAGGGAATTGATACTAGCATGAATCATTTTGAGAGCCCAAAAGCGAGGCTTTTCAACAAAAAATTAGTTGAAACGTTCTGTTCGAAGTAACCTTCGAATATTGAACGTGTCAATATGTAAATTGTTACCTCAACAATGTCGCGTTTATAATCTACGTTCATGCAAAAACCAAAAATTCATTGCATTATATTCATTACAGAATATGGTTCTTCATTTAGTGTTACAGATTCAATACAGCAATAGATATATTCTGACACTGAAGGAAATTAATATGGAATTAGGTCGATGTGCATTATTCACTGTTATCCCCAACAAGGGCATTTTCCACTACAAACTCACTTAAAAGAAAATCAATAACTTCCCCAAATTCCGGAGCCCTATTTGTTGTCACGAACTGACTCGTTGTTTCCAGAATAATTTAATATTGTTGACAGTGTGATAGTTGCCATATCGGTTCAGTATGATTCATGAATAATTTTGGACGAGAAACTATAAGGGCAATGATATAAATCTTTTGGGGAAGAGAACTTATCGAGTAAAAGTCATACCTTGTTTTTCAAGCTGTAACGAAGTGGATTCAGGTGTTTCCCTGGGAACTGTCCTGGGACCAACACTTTTTCTTCTATATACGTCAGATCTTACACATTGTCTCCTCTCCAAACATACATTCTTCGCAGATGACAGCAAGTTTCAGGAAACCCAATCAACAATGAAGAAGCATTGCAAACAGACCTGTCTACTGTGGAGAAATAGTGTGATATATGGGAAATACCAATGGATGTAAATTAATGTGAAGTTATCCATATTGGATACAACAATCCACGAGTAAAGTATATACTATCTGGCATCAATGTCCCAACTGTCGAACAACATCGAGACCTTGAAGTAATTGTCAATGAAAAATCTGGTCTGACCGAACAGCCGCAGCCGCCAGAACAGACGACTTAGACTTACTGCATTGGCCATTTTTCGACAAAAGAGATAGAATATCGACAAAAGAGATAGGATATGTCATCCTGAATTATCCCATCTCACATAAATCTTCATCGCTCGACATGTCGTTCCTCTTCGAGACCAGTTTAGATCATCGACTTAGAGCTCATTCCTTCAGACAAGATTCTTTCGCAATGGAACTGTTTACCTGATGAAGAATCAATACGACGCATGAATCAGTTTGGTTTTCACAACTGAATTCAATACTTTCATTGCTTTTCTGGGCACGATAGCTTTCAGACCTTCGCCCTCATCATTTAGTAGTAATAATAATATAGAAATTGGCTTCGTCTCATTATTCTTCGCTTGATTCCATTGGTAACCAATGAAATCAGGTGAAGAATATTGGGACCTAGCCTGTTCCATCACCTGAGAACTGAATCAAACATGCAGCTGTCACCGAAATTGTGAGATAAGATATTTTGAAAGGTCACAAAATTGGTTTTGGGGCCTTTTCTTGTCTTATTAATGTGGATTCATTACAATTGTTTTTTATATGATGGTATGAAATTATTATAATAGGAAAGGCCATCAAACAACCTCTGAATATTTGTAAAATTCTGCTTAGGCTGACAATGTTTCAATGTTTTCAAAAAAATTGAGCATTTTAAGAAGTATTTCCGAAAAATTTTCAAATATGAAAGAAATAATACAGCTTCGTATTGAAAAAATATGGAGGATCCCCTTGAAGGTGGTTCAAGAAAAATAACAAACATCCTGTGAAATATTTTTCAAGCTTATTCCCATGGTCCTCTGGAATTTTCAAGGGTTGTCCTCTGTACTATCACCTGCTTTCCAATGCATTCACTCGAATTTCACACATTCCTTCAGTATATTTAAAAAAGCAAAACAAAACTTATCATTTTTATCATTTATGAAACCCGAACTATAACACCGAAGGGTACTTCATTTTCTGAGAGCACATAATTCAATTCATTCAGAAAAGTATCAGATTGATTTGTCAACAGAACTCAGGCCATAATAAGCGAATTAGTCAAAATTTTACAGTAGTACATTGAAATCCTATACCAGATCCAGCACTAAATTCACTACAATCTTTCGAGTTCATGTCATTATCATTATGAGCAAACAATTTTGCTATCGACTATAGGGAATAGTTCAAAAGGTGGAAGGAAGCAATAGTGAATGGTAACCACTTGTGTTTTTTAAGATTCGTTAAGGAGTCCATTGAAAATGCTTATTTTCGTCGTGTTATTTCACACCACTGAATACCATAATTTTGTCAAAACGTTCGATAAATTGAAAATTACTTATTCGGGTGAAATGAAATTGGAAAAATATGTTGCAAATCACTCATCATGGTAAATAATACCTACATAAAAAATCGAGTGGTTATAATATGTTTCCAATATACAACTTGAAGCCATATTTTTTTTTTCATCATATCACTAGACCCTAGTATTTATTGTTGATGAATATTAACCCACTACGAATATATTTAGCAATTCTATTTTCGTTCAAGTTTTGGATTTAATTGTATGACAATTCTTCTTAGACAGACCTTGTTTGTATGTATATATGTTAGTTGTTAATCTCACTTCTGTTTTTATACTTTCAATGAAAAGTGCTGAATACCCAAACGATATCTCTGCCATGAAGTTATCCTTGCCTGTTATATGACTAAGAAAGGCTATATGTCTATGGAATAGAGTATTATTTAAACTTCGCTTTTTTTATTGACATTTTACCTGATAGACATTTTTTTTTAATTCATGTCAATGTAAATGATCAATTTCGATATTTCGGTCTTCACAGTATGTAGGTTAAATATGTATTATTCATACGATTGATACTTCATCTTAGGAGGCCAATGAAATTACTGATATTTCAAATTTTCAGGTTTTCACAAGTACAAACTCTCCCGGAGGATGCATAAGGGAAAACAACTCAAAACTATGATGACACTGACTCAGGATTCCTTCAACTGTCCATATTGCAAGTACACCTGCAAACGAAAGTTCACCTTGGTGGGACACGTGAAGTCATATCACTCGAAACATACCAAAAATTTTATTGAAAATATTTTCAGAACAATGTAAAACAATTCACAGATATAGTGTGTCCAGTTTCAGCGTCAAAGCTCCTATACATTTTATATAAGCCAAACTTTTCTGAATTTTGTATCTGATGAACGGTTGGTCGGAAAGAGAGCAGAAATCGGAAAAAAGAAACCTATCTTATATCTGTGAGAAAATGGGAGTTTTTCTCTTCCGCACATCGGTCGCATTGGGCCACCTGTGCCTCCTCCGCTTACCTATTTGGCTATGACCAAGATGATTATTGAGTAACCAACTAACAAAATACATTTTTATATACGCTACAACAATTCTGACCGCGACCAATATATAACCGCCCAGTCGGCTCAACATCATGTTCGTCGTTAGCCACCCGTGCCCACGGCGAATGCTTCTTGTTGGTGCGAAGTACACCATCATTGATAGTTCAGTCGACAGCCCTCCGTTCAGATGGCGGGCGAATTGCTCCGCGAACCATCCTCGTTGGGGCAAAGTCGACCTTCGTGTTTGTAACGTGACCTCAGCCATTAAAATAATCAGAAATTCCTGATTCGAAACTAATGTGTCATCCACATAATTCAGGAAATAAAAATAAGTGATAGCCACCTTTCAGTCAAATTCGAAAAATTATGGTCAACAAACACTGAGGGAGATGATAATGGCAATTTTACTCAGACTGAGTGAGAAGCTACTGAACCTAGACATTTATCGCGTATGCAATTTGGAATAAGTTTAAACTCATTCAGTTTAGCTAGTTTCTGTGAACTATGAGAGCACAATTTAATCGAATAATGGATGAGTACTATATTTTCAGACGTACTATATTTCAAGACGTACCTATAGCTGTAGAAAATTATACTTGTTTCTTCAGGAATGGAAGAACCAAATAATAAAGGTTCGTTTGGACTACAGTACCTAGTTTTGAATGAGATTATGCACCAACCTAGGTGATAATAGGAAGTTATAGCCCCCCAGAGGTCAGAAATAGGATAAGACTGGGCGACAGTAACAGCTGTTTATGGCCAATCTTTCATTCTCTGCTTTCGAAAGAGAAAATACTCGGAACCAAAAAAAAATCATCTCCAAAAAAATTTACGCGCTGCGTTGTACTCAAGGTCCAACCCAGATTTTGCGTTTGCTGAACACAGGACTTCCACAGATGCCCCATAAATTTTCACCTATCTTATGTACTTATCAAAGTGTGATTGGCATAAGAGTTGATTTTCATTGAATTTCTATGGGTATTGCATAGCGGTGGTTCTAAGTCACCGTGTATTATTTGAAAAGTATACTTTAATTATTTTTGAACTTCGAGCTATATCTAACCAATCAAATTATTCAAGAAGGTGAAATGAGTTACAAAGGGAATCTGATGACTGGGATCATATACATCCCGTTGATTCTGATTGCAAAAAAGGATGTGGAGTGGGCCTTTCTACGACCTTTGAAGAACTATAATTCTCGAATCTACACGAATGAAGGAATTTTATGAAATGATGGACACAAATGTTAACAAATCTTACTTCTGGAGACGATTAAATGAAATGAAATATGGATGAGAGGAGAGCCTGGCATTCTGTATTTTCATTTGTGCATTGTGGCATAAAATGAGTTAGGGAATCCAATTTTTTATTCAAAAACAGGTTCTACAGTTCAGACGAACTGTTTTCAAAATCACTCTCGTAGTATTTTTATTGTATAATCGCCAGCTCGAACCCAAAATTCAATTCAATTCTTCTGGAAGAATCGTTTCAATTTTCAATTTGAACATTACTCAATCGAGTCCAAGACTTCCTATGTATCATCGCGGTGAAATCCTCAAAAATTCTTGTATCAATTAAATTATCATCCTTGTGAGTTTCGACGTAGTGTCTCTATTTACGATTATCCCTGATTCAGAGACATTGAACATTCTTGAAACCAAACACTATTATACATACTTTCCTTTCCAAAATACCATTTACATACAAACAAGGAAAAGGCGTTCCTATAGGATCTCCACTCTCATCAGTCTTGGCAAACCTTTCCATTGAAGACTTCGAAACTAAGATCACAGACACCCTTTTGCTAGTTCAGATATGTAGTTGATGCGTTCCTCATATATCCTCACGATTCCGAAACTACAATTTCCTTGATCACCCTAGCGATATTCATGAGAAAATGAAGTTCACAATGAAAATCGTAACTCATAACCCTCTTCCATACTTAGATATCCTCATCACAAAATCCATCGACTCACACAGTGTACAGTAAGCAAACACACAAACCGATACATTAACGTAAGCTCCCACCCTAACCCAGTACATACAGATTACGTTTTGGAATTTCTCATTCACAACCCTTTTTCGAAATGGTTTCAGAGACTTTCTATCCGTCGTCATCAAGCTCCCCTATCCAGTCTCACAGATCCAAAGGACAACAACGTATTCCACAAAGCTTTTCTTTCCTAGTTTGAAGTTGTCACAGACAAAATAGTCCAAATTCTGAAAAAAAAACAGGATATCAAAACGATATTCATCGCCAACAATCAAATGTCCATATTTCTCCGTTCTCGCAAGGGCGAAATTCCAACCCAGGCAATATATTCAATTCATTGTTCCGATTGACATCGAACATTTGTAGGTCAGACTAACATCAAGGGACAGGACAAAATATAGACCTTGGAAACACCAAGACCATCGCCATAGCAATAACACTACAAGCTCGGATAATTTGTGATGCCATCGAAATAGAAAATCGACCTACCTGCCTTAAATGAAGGCGATGACTGACAAATACTTCTAACTAATTCTCAATTTCCTGATGTCCAGTCCCCGTTACGATGTCCAGTGATGATTATTAGCTGACCCTCACCACTAGCTTATTACTTTTACTTCAGTGACCTCCGCTGATATGAATATCACGAACAGCCTTCGACCTTTCAGTTAAGGAGGAGGTCTTGACCTCAGAGTGAATTCGAGGGAAGTAGGCAGATTGAGGCCCCGACGTCGAGCCACAAATCCTTTCCCTGTGAGATGGCAGATTGAGACCCCAGAGTGAAGTCACATTATCCTTCATGAAAATGGCTTCAAAATCGGAGTCGAACACTGAACTCTAGACGCGGTTCAACCCAAACTATCATCACACACACATATACAGGATGTCCCAGTAGTGTGTATTTGCTCGATATATAAAAAATATTAGAAGATACGAAAAAAGTTTCAGACAAAAGTTGCATGGTATCACAATGGCCATAATTTCAAATCATTTACTGATATAAAGGTTGTTGCATTCCGTGAGAGCATATAATATAATTTCAAACTGGAACCGAAACGTCGAACACAAAACTCTAGACGCAGTTTAACCCGAACTCTACCCTCACATACAGTTATTTATATACAGGGTGTCCCAATAGTGCATATGTGCTCGACATGAAAAATGTCAAAAGATACGGAAAAAAGTTGCATGATATCACAATGGGAAAAGTTCGAAATTTGTTTCAGATACACAGGTTGTTGCATTTTTCCTCGAGAGCAAATAATATAATCGGTTAATTTTAACAACCTATATTTTATGTTGATGCAATGGTCCCATAGTTCCCCACTGAAGGTTTGATGTTTTTGCAACATTGTGTCGTTGCCAAGTTTCAAATTTCATTTGTAAAATTCGGAAGTGAGGCCGGCTCTGAATGAAACTGCAGGTATCGAGTTATTTCATTATTTGGTGGGCTGGCTATCAAAATAACATGTAATGGTAGCATAAAACGCGCAGCTTCGAATGTTACTATGATTTTCGTCACTTTCAGTTGAAGTTTGTTCGAGTTTCACAAATGGAACACTCGGGATATTAGTCTTCATTCACATTATACATGAAATTACCTATTTATTAGTTTCGGCGACCTCGGCGGCCCACAATAGGTCCTTCTCCTCCAATCCACTTATCTGCAAACATACATCCAGCTCCCCACGTACTCATCCAGAAAAATGGACAGGTTTCCCATCTAACTGAATTATTATGTTTAGGTAAGTGTCCTGTAAGCCTAGGAGAGCCTTCTCTGAGGAATCGAAGCAACTCTCATCCATTCAATTTTCTTTCGAAAAAATATGGTCCGACGACGTAATCGTCCGCAATGCCGCCCCATACACCACTTATGTTTGTGCTCGTTACGGGTGCGCTGCCTTGCACGCACATTTCGTTACAATATTCTGCAATTTTTCATTAACCCAACCTAACTAACCCAACCCTACCTTAAACATTCAATTTGGGCCTATCTACAAAAAGGATTAATTTTGCAAAAGTGCATGATTCGGGTATGTTCGGAGAATGTGGGTATTACGAAATGTGTATTTTTTTGCGCATTGTCCGACAAAACTGCTGTCTTTTCAAAAAACCTTTCAACTTCTGGGGTAGTTGCACGTGGTAAGGGTGAAAATTTCAAACTTACAAAATTTTGGCAACTGAAGATTACGAACTTCCTAAATCTTTGCCAATTTTACTTGCACTCAATTCAAGAATTTCCAGTATTGCAATACTAATAGCTAATTGGATTTCATCATTCATCTAGAGCTGAGTTAGGAACTATGGGACCATATATATATACTATGTCATATCAAGTGTATACCGCGTTAGCAAATAACCACACGAGTACCAGATCATTGTGTTCCTGCAGTAATTGGTGATTCATGTTAATATGTTCTGGCTGAATGAAATAAATTATTGTTCAGAAATACCTCCCATAATTTTTAGAAATGAGGTGGGTGATTGTGCAGAAACTGAGTCACACTATATTCCAATGTCCAAACTGAACCAATTATTTTCGAATATTAAATGAATACCAATATCGTATATTAGAATGTAAAAATTATACAGAAAATCTTATGCCTGAGAATTTGAACCAATGATACACTCGCAATCAGTCATTTTGCTATGGCAACGATCTGATTCAAGTGAGAATGTCTTAACTGCAAAAGTCTTGGCTTGCGCCTCGACCTGGCAACACAGAGTCCAGGAATGTGGCTTCCTCTACGAGGTGAACATGCTACTTTTTCGCAAAACGTTTAAACTTCGACATATAATAATTAGTTTTGAAAAAATCTAGAATGATTTCATTCACAAATGAAGGGTGCTTTGAAATTCGTAATAAAGTCACTTGGGTTACTATGGAAACTGTTTTCAATCATCAATGTATAAAACTGAGGACCAGTTGCACCGCTTTGTCTTGAAACAGATTTAAGTAAGTTTGATTCAATTGCTGAGGAAAAAAGAATTTGATTAACGAATCCTGGCTCAGATAAACCATAACCAAAGCAGAGCGGTGCAATGGCCCTAACAACAGCAAGGAAATTTTTCAGAGTAAAGAAATCTTGACTTTTCCTTTAAGAAATTTTGACAGGAATTTAAAAATTTCTTAGCGGTTAGCGAAAAATGAGTTCATTCCTGTCGTTGCATATGTATGTGAGAATTTGACAACGCATATTGTGTCAGCTTAGTCTAGTTCAGCCTTGGTTTCTTCCAAACCAAGCAGTACTGGTTCAAATCGGTTCGAGTCACTTCTGTTTTTCCTTTTTACGTCATTCCTTTCTTTCACGGAACAATTTCATCTGATTCAATTGATCCATTGATTAATTTCAGATTGATAAGGCATGAGATTTTCTTACCTAGTCTCCTATGTACTTGAATTGATTCCTAACACTTTTCTTCAGTAGCGAATTTTTTCAGAAAATATTCTTTTGGCTGACGCAATGACACCTGATATTTCCAAAAAATTTGCAACTCGAAAAAACTTCCAGAAATGATTTATGCTCTAGGAAGATAATAAGTGATGATTTTTTGTTGTTAAAAGTTAATTGTTCACAAGAAAATATATTTATATATTATCATGATTATTATTTGAATACTTGAGTTTAATTTCAGCATAACGAAAATCAAAACTTCAATTACAAAGGAAAAAAAAATAATATCTCTCCACAGAAAAGTTATTCTGAAAGTATATATGGAATCCTTAGAAAGAAGTAAATATATGTATTCATACGTTATGATGGTATACACTCTTCTTAGGCAAAAATTCAGAGCGAATTCAAATAATATTTCTCAGCGAACGTTATCATACTGTAAATTAATATGAGCGTAGAAAAAATTTGCGAATTTTTACTGTGAAAAGAAATTTAAGCTATTGATTCAGTAATGTTCAGTAAGATCGGATTAGATTAGGTGGACAAGATCCGCTTAGGTTTGTTAGGTCGAGATATAAAATGAATAGTGCCCAAAACAAACGTCGCGATAAATACGTTTCGTAAATTTTTAAGAAATTCGAGAAGAATTATTTTCCTATGAAGGATTGGATTTTTTTGAGATCATCGTCATATCAGATCATACGACAGAACTCCCCACCATTTTTGGTGATAAAGTAAATAAAATTCATAGAATTTTTAATCGACAAATATCTGCATGGGAATAGACTTTCGTATACCTGCAATTTCTAGAAGGAAGTAAATTACCACGAGTGTTCCATGATAGTATGTAGTCGAACCGGGGTTGGTATGAATTATAGAAATTTTTGTATACTTTAGAGACCATCAATCGGTGATAATACATGTACTAAAAAGTTATTTTTTGTTGTAAAAATCATTGCCTATTTTGCAGCAAGGGTTTTGATGATGATACTGAAACTAGCAATGACAGAATTTCCAATCTAGCAGAAGCTGCAATTATAGGTATTGTGAATTAGTTGCATTATACTTTTCTGAGGCTCACCACGCAAAAGGAATGGGTTGTCCCGAGGAAGATAGTATTATTTCGGCCATCAAAGAAGTATTTTCATACATCATCAAATCATGAGTAACGATAGATAGTTGTGAAATGCAAAAAAAATCAATGATACGATTGAGAAACAGATTATTATAAATGAGGAACCGAATGAAGAATTCAAAGGTACCCACTCAGAAAAAACATCAGAAGTCAACAATAAATATCTACATGATAAAACGGGCTACACAAATTGCCGCAGGGGCAATCTAGGATGCATGCCGGTCGTGGCGATATCGAAAGTATAGTTCTATGGGGATATTTCTTCTTTTAATGAAGAGCTGCTTGAAAGGTTGGGTGTATGCTAAATTTCGTTGTCCTTTCTGATATCAAATGGATAATTATTTTTTTCGTTGTATGATTCAAGCACGACTGACTTTCGAACCTCGAACAATTTTTTTCTGCACATTCTCGCTCATTAAACCAGCCTGTAGGTGAGCCCTCTTTCTGTGAGCTGTATAAATAACTAGATAATTTCATGAAGTGCCTGTGAATTTTTTTTCAAATTTGTTGTTAAAACATTTTGATAAAATCGCATAAATGAAAGACGAATTCCATAGAAGACAAAGTCTATGACAAATTGAAATTTTCCAATGCCAACACCTATATACCCGATCGCACACCACCGGAAATGATTTCTTTAGGAAAATATTTATGATTGAAGTGACTCAGTAACTATAAATGTGAACAATTTCAAAATTCTAATCTTTTTATCGGATTCGTTTGGTTTGAACGAGTGGGCTGAATGCTCGCAGATTTTTCTGACTAGTCGTCGAGGACAATAGGCTGCGCAACATTTCTCACAGAATCCCCGATTCATGTACGGATTCGTAAGTTGCCCGAAATAATGAACGATTTCAATTTCAGCTCACAGATGTGTTTGCGGAAGATCGTATTCTATGTCTCATAATCTAAAGAGGCACCAGAGGTATGAATGCGGCAAAGAACCTGCCTTACGATGCCCAAGCTGCGATTATAGATGCTTCAGAAGGAATGTACTCAAAACGCATTGTAGAAATAAACATGGAATATTGATGGAACAACTGGGATTTGAATAATCATCTTATATATCTTATGTACATATTTATCGAACTTATGTATTAAAAAAAATTTCAAACCGTGATCAGTTGCTTCATGTTCCGAGGATTCGTTCAGACTCAAAATTTTCCAAATACATCGATATACTGATATATTGATATCCTTTGAAGAGAACATATACAACTAACCTCCTTCAAGTGATATAACACAGTACATTCATTCAGAAGAATTCTGAATGAGAATTCAGTTGTAGAAATATATGACTTTTTCCGGAGATCAATTGACACCAAATTGTTATTACCTTGTTAGCATCTTCAGAAGAGGAAGATTTATACTAAATTATAAAATCCGAGGTGAGGCAGGTGAGAACTACTTCAAGGAATAATCTTGATCTGACATGGACTTCATCTATCAATTATTATCCCAATTAATTTTTCAACATTGAATTTATTGACGGACATTATACCTTTTTTTTTTAATTTTGCTTCTCTAGACAGCATCGTATCGTGCACATCCTTGAACTGTCTCAGATTTCTTTCATTAATCCAGGTCAACTGCACCTAATAACAGTTTGGCGTTATTTTATGATATCTAGAAATAGTCTCACCTCTTATACCGAAGGTTACGTAGTCATCGTTTTTTTTTTATTAATATTATCAAAGTAATCAACAATGATGAAACGAAAATTAATATCGCAACAGAATAAAAGGTGCTTACACAGAGAGCACCATTATCACGCTAACTGTAGGTCTCGCTAGAAAATTTGGACTTGAAAATCATTGAAAATATCAGTTTTGGTTGTGCACCGCATGCAATCCTTTTCAGTGAAGAAAGCAGGTGAATACTGGTGGTGCTCATGATCGAAAGATGATCATTCGTCCGTAAGCTTTCCATTTTCAAATCTCTAGTTTCCCATTTCAGCGATCTTTTGGAAATGATCGAAGACAGACAGCTTGTTCCCACCTGTAGGTATTATCTCCTCAGAGTATTTTGTTTACTGCAATTAACCTAATTCCTTAGTACTCATCATACTCTCGAGGCAGGCGGTAAACACAATCTCTTCATTTCCTTTCAATTTAATGCAGGTAGCCTCTTTAAGTTTTAGTTATGTTCTATCATGAGTAATTTAATGTCATTCCATTCGACCATGTGTGTACCATTTGTTGATAATGTGTGTTCAGCTAATTTCGACTCATATTTTTTCCGTCTTCTCAAGTTGTTTTTATGTTCAGCTGTTCTAATCCTGAATGGCCCTAATGTTTCATCAGTATGAATACAATACTATATACACAACTTTTTGAATTAGGTCAACTGATTCTAGGGTGTCTTTCGGGTTTGTGTACCGTAGTCCACAGGTTTTTACTCCTGACGTTTCGTCTTTAGCTGTGGTAGGCACTATCAAAGCCTAAGAGGTAACGGGCTCAGTGTTCTCGTTCTCACAATATATAGTACTTCGTCCACGTTTTGGTCCCCTTTATATCTGCTTTCATGTCGGACGTTCTGAACATTGCGCCTGTTACCTCATAGCCTACCGAAGCTGTAGGCGAAACGTCAAGAGTAAAAACCTGTTGACTACGGTACACAAACCCGAAAGACACCCCAGAATTATTCAAACAATATTTATCCGAACAATTATAGAAACCATGACATTTTTCAGGCTAGAGTCCTGAATATTATTTCACTTCTTGAGTCGATTTCTGAAAAGCTTCAGAAAAATATTCTTTGGACAAATGAGAAAATTCTCTCCACTTTTTTACAAACAATTGAATGCATAAAATATATAATTATTGAATTTGAGGTATGAAAGAATATTTTTCAAATATTCCGATTGTGTCATTTTCTAATCATGGAAAACTGTATGATCCTACCATTTGAATATAAAATAGTAGTGGGAAATTGAAAAGAATTATGAATTCCTTTTTTCATACCATGAATAGTCGATGAAGAAGCAGATAATCATACTTTCTGATTTCTCCAAAGGGTATCATCTGTTCGTTGGCCTCTCCAGTATCCAATTCGAAGAATATCATGGTTTTCATTTCAATTTTCAGATTGCAAAAATTCTTTATTTATCGAAACAAACCTAATCAATAGACTACGAGAAAAAAATCGTGAAACATTATTGTTGGCTATGAATCTAAGTCGAATTAATGACTTTTCCTTGATATTCATATTTGATGAATGAAACAAGTGTTTTTGTAAAAAGGAGCATATCGAACGGCGCGCTCGGAGTATTAGTACCCTTTCTAACTATATTATCATTCCTGAATCCGACCTATAAATATTGGATCAGCAATTGTATTTTATTCATCCCTATCGAGTAATTCTTGACAAGGCTGTGCCGTTAACTATTATCATAATTCAGATTGAGCTGACACTATTTCAATAACCGTATATTATTATTATCAGATATTTTCCGTGTATTTGTCATACCTATAATTAGAATAAGTTATAATGTTCAATATTTTATTTTCCGAATGAAATATTTTCTGGCAAAATTTATACTTGCCTTCAGATGAGAAATATGAAAAATAGAAACTTTTTATTTCTTTCAACGCTATGTATTTCAGTCACGCTCGATCGATATTAAAGAATTGTTATTATTTTTTGTACTCTGTACATAAATTTTCGATACTCCATGAAAGTTATTCCATAAACCTAGATAATAACACACTATTGTTACAGCTATGTCTTATAACTACTACAAAGAGACCGAAAAAGGAAGAGTCTGGTATTACTGTAAAGTCTGCCATAAAAAATATAAACATGCCAGTTCCATCTACACTCACTCCAAGTTTGAATGCAACAAACTACCCCAATTTGAATGCGACATGTGTTTCAAGAAATTCAAGCTGAAGGGAAATTTGAAGACGCATATGGCCAATGTTCATAATGTATTGAACTGAATTAAAAATAATAGTTTAGTTCAAAGCAATCTCTTCGGGAGAAAATTTGAACTCAAGATAATGTTTAATATGTATTCAGTTATTTCGATATTTCACAAATTTATGCTCTTTAGGGCAATATCGTTTTTTAAAGTTACATATATCCATTCATGATACGTTTATGTTATATATATTTTTATGGAACGACATAGGTGGAAAATTATTCCTTGATCAAATATATATTTTTTGTGAAGAATCTGGGTTCTAATACAAATTTTTCAAAAAATCCGCCTGAAATCTGTCGAGGAAGTCTAAGTCCAACATCGATGTATTTTTGTAATAAGTTCTTCCTGTCCATGATTTTTGTTGTTGCTTAGTTACTAGAGTATATTCCAATCCGAGGCTCAGTTAATGTACACAAAAGCACACATGTAACAGGGCCACTATGAGGACAAAATATTATTGCAATATAGCAATGCATTAAAATTAGGAATTTTAGAAATATATATATATATATATAAATTTGCAATAACTATATACTAACGGGAATTGAAAAAAATTATATTTGAAAATATCATACAAGATGTCGCAGAATTACATAGGTATGTGAATATTCTGGCGTTTTTCCATTATTTTTGTAAAAGTTAGAGAGAGTGGAACATTGTTTTCGAAAAGTTTTTGAGTTTCTAATTAATTAAAACTGTTTTCCAATTGAAACAAATCTACCATCAATACAGATTAGTTCAAACTGAAGAATCCGATGACATTTTGGAAATCAGATTATCGTAAATATCCAACAACCGTGGAAAAACTGAGAATACCGGCATTAGTGTTAAGATGTAGGGTAGATAGTGTGGCAGTGAAATGTTGATATTTTTGTTACCACTAGTGCTTGAAACTTACAAACTCTTATTTGAAAGTCATGAAAAGTTGTCCCCTTACAATAAGGTCCTGATGCAAGACTGTTATTTCAAGAGTGACAGATATGTGAATGTAGGTTTCAACTTTTTTTAATAATAATCGGTGTCTGGAACCTGAAACAATTTTAGCTGATATACTCCCATCAATATCTATGGACGCGGTTCCCGGAGAGTCACCTCATATACTGATGTGGTACAATTTGTGAGACAAAGTGGAATATGTCAAGTCAGCTTATCTTTTCCTGGTCAGTTTCTTGAGGCTGAAGAGAATTCCTTCACTGAGACCTTCAATGAGGTCCCACCTCTATAACAAATATGTTTTTTCTCATACTAGTTCATTACCGGGTTTTCATTAGTGTGTTTCCAACTACATAACAGTATACTTCAAGGCCGTGCGGGCATAAAGTTCTATTTTTAATTTTTTTTCCTAGCAGTCTTAGCATCTATTCGAAACCGAATAGAGGTTTCAATTATTAGTGATGTAAAAACATAGAAAGTTTTATTTCTTATTTCAAATGGTTTTCTACCACATAGTAACGACTGCATCTATCAATTTATTGATATAAATAGGTGTATATGCCCTCGGGCGACTCACAAATTCTTGGGCCAAAGATCGTCGTATTCGGGGAATAAACGTCTACTCTATACTCTTGGTACATACATAACTACTATGTCGAGGAAATATAATTCACGTAGTGGTTAATGCATGGAATGAGTATTTAATCCATAACTGAATGAATATTACATTTTTACATTTGTCAGTGAGGAACTGAATTTTGATTTTTTTCAGCATTCACCTGCAACACATGTCAGAGAAGCTATAAGAGAAAAAAAGACCTTATGAAACACGTTAGATTCAGATGTTCAAATCTTGGAAAGTTTGGTTGTAAGTTATGTGGTCATAAATGCAATACTAGAGTAGACCTTAAGAGTCATCTTTATGGTAAACACAAATTGGTTGTGCAAATGTCGATATTAGATACGTATGTGTTGGATTGAGGTCATGTAGAAGATTAAAACATCATTCTAAAGCTGATTTCTAATAACGATATAAATATTATTTTGCACTACAATTAGAAAACAATTCAAGTTGTTTTCATTTAAATTATGAACTGCTCAAGAAAATGCGATATGAATCCAAATTATGGTTCAAAATAATATTTATAAACTCAATGATTTGGAATGATATGGTCTGAAAAACCACAATATTGATCATCAACTATTTCATAAGAGATCAGGCCGTTATCATAGTCTGCCTTCGAAAGAATTAATACTTGAAGCTGATACAAACCATGGAAATTACTTTATGTGAAAGTCAAAATTTGTGTTTCTTGATGCGGCTTATTTACAATGAATAACCATATCCTGTCACTCAGAGCCGAAGAATACGGCCATGACTACTTTTGTTGGTGAATAACTCTACCACTCTAACAGAACAATTCATTATTGAGGAATTGAAGTCGACATAAATTGGGCGGGAAATACACTGGTTGGGCTAATAAAAACGAGACAAAGCCGATTTCTCCTAGTTGGCTTTCAGAAATAAAAATTATTCAAACCCGTAGATTTTTATTCCAAGGAAAAACTCTTTTAAATACATTTTCAATATTGTCACGCCCACTACCTGGGTGGGGTGAGATCCAACCCCCAAATATCAGATGGGAATGAAAAAAGAGGTCAAACGATATATCGTTTGGAAAGTTATCAATTTCTATTTCCACTGCTTTGTATTTCTTACCATTTGATGTAGTAGACACTGAGAAAAAAAATTAAGAAATTTTTCAAAAGAGAACATAGCACTTCTTCAGATTTTATGACTAGGTGTTTTCTGTGTAGCTACCACGGTGTTCATCTCGAATTGCTCAACTGTTAAAAAAGTGATACAGCAGGTGTGCGTACTTCAACATTGGCGATAAATCAATTTATTTTCTGGACGATTTGTCCAGGACAGTTCCCCAACCATTTACTCAGTGGGTAGGTACAATTCAACTGCTCCCTTGGCTGATACCAAGGAGGCCATTGAATTATATCCAACCGGTGTCGGTGCATGGTTCTTCACAGAATAATTCCCGTATACGCTTCAGGTGAACTGCGGTACCGGAATTGATTTTCAATTGTTAGGAATGGCATGCTTGCCTTCGATTTTCCAGCTGTTGATGAGGACTACCTTGCAATGACCAGTCAATAGTGACCAGTGAATTCCAATGTTAATTCTTGATTTTTTTATGTTGTGGTAGATTACTAACTCAAAAAACCATAAAGGAAAAATCCACCCATCAGAAAATAATGACTTTATATGGTGATTTTGTCGCAATGGTCCTTATAAAGTATAAAAATGATATTGTATTGGTATTACTTATGAAAATCTATGCATTCCTCTCAGTTTTCAATGTCACCTGTGTTACTGAAATCCCCAATTTCTAACAACCGACCAGTTCGTTTACCTTCTCGCAGCGACCGGCTGTTGATGTCAATATGGACATTTTCGAACAGGCGTTCAATTTGAACAACTTCTGCTTGTTGTCTTTTTCGCAAATTTCTTCTTTCTGAGATTGTACTGATTCTACGACCGACTTTCGCTGTTGTCTCGGCTGCAGGTGCTTCGATGTCGCTTTCGAGAAGAGAATTAAGATGGTGCCCTCCAGCACCAACAAAAACCAAAAAATAAAATTTTCTACCGAACTCAATGAAAAAAGAAACCAACTACGCGAACTGGACTGGCTACGTAAAAGATTTTCTGATACGAAATTGAATACAAATTATAAACTTCTTAAAAGAGAAATAAATAAGCAAATAAAAGCAGAAAAAAAGCATATTTCAAAAATATTCTAAAGAATTCTGATAACAAAAAAAAAACGGCCTGGACAATTGTAAATAACGCAAAAGGTAAACGTAAAAATAATGAAATCGTAGACATTAATTACGACAATAAAGTGATCTCTGATACCAAAGAAAAAACTAATGCATTCGGTAAATACCTATCATCATCTATATGCGAAAAAGTGGTCAACCACTTTGGTGATAACATGAGCAATGAATGCACGAAATGCGATCCAGCTACTCGGACAATGTTCTTCAAACTCGTCAGTCACGTCGATGTTATCGAGGTAATTAATTCATTTCCTGATAAAAAAAGTACAGGTATCGATGAGGTACCAATATTGGTTATAAAACAATGCAAGACCTTAATTGCTCCAATTCTTTCCCACATCATCAATTTATCAATCATACAAGGAACTTTTCCTTCTAGCCTAAAAATAGCCTCTGTAATAGTACTTCATAAAAAGGACGATTCTAGTAACATTGAAAACTATCGACCAATTTCTTTGTTGAGCATATTTTCAAAAATAATAGAAAAAGTTGTCGCAAGGAGCGTTGAAGCTTATCTGAACTCATTCAACAAGTTAACAACAAGCCAGCATGGATTCAGAAAAGGATTATCAACTGAAACTAGCATAGCAGAGTACACTCAGCATATCTATGACAAAATGGATCAAGGTGAATATGTGGTTTCCATCTTATTCGATCTGACAAAAGCGTTTGACACAGTCGAGAAGAACTTTGTTTCAGAAAAACTCAATGGACTTGGTATAAGGGGTTGTATCAATGATTGGTTTATTTCATATCTTTCAAATAGAAAAATAATAGTAAAGATTGATGATGTCCTCTCGAGCGAGTTTGATGTTGACCTTGGAACTCCTCAAGGGGGAGTTCTTGAACCACTTATATTTCTGATTTTTATTAATGATCTTCCGGTTTTTATAACTGACGCGAGAGTGCTCATGTACGCAGACGACACCTGCACAATTATATCCGACAAATCTAAATCTGAACTTTCCAGGAAACTCACGAAAACACTGGATCAGTTTCACCACTGGTGTTACAAAAATAGGCTTTTGGTCAATATTGGGAAAACGATTTATATTGAATATCACACCATTCAAAAATCTCCAGCAAACTGTAGGATACTTATGAATGATAACATAATTGAGCAATCTAAATCAGCTAAATTTCTCGGTGCTGTTTTTGATTATAACCTGTCATGGGAGCAGCAAATAGGATGCGTCTGCAAAAAAATTAATCAATGCTTTTATCTGTTGACTGTACTGAAAAATATGCTAGACGTGGACACATTGCTGACCATCTACTACTCATATGCGTACTCTGCGATTTCCTACAGCATTATTGCTTGGGGACAGGGACACGACATTCAGAGAGTTTTCGTGCTACAGAAACGTATTTTACGACTCATATTTGACCTACCTTTCCAGACCTCGTGTCGTAATACTTTCAAGGATAAGCGGATTTTAACAGTTACATCAATTTATTTATTGAAATTACTGTGCTACATTTATCAGAATGAGCATAAACTCCTTAAAAATCATGACATCCATAAATACCACACAAGACATAATAGCGATCTGTTGATAAAAAAAAGCAAATCATTCTTTTTATAAAAAATCACCGCTTATGGCTGGTGTTCAGTTTTTCAATAAACTTCCTAAAAATATAAAGAACTCTCCCTCGTACATGCTCTTCAAAGGTAGGTTGAAGAAAATTTTAACAGATAATTGTTTTTATAGCCTGAATGAATTCGAAGGTTTTCTTTCAGAACAAACAAATTAGTTTTTTTTGTCCATCGGCACTATACACCGATTGCTACTTATTTTGTGACCGTGCCCTGTATTATTTTCAGATGAATGTTCGTATTTATCTGTAACCTGACTCGTCCAATCTATTGTGAAATGGAATAGTGGATTCAATAAATTTGAATTTGAATTAGATCCCAATCAGCCATGGCAAAGAATTTGCTCATCCTTTGTGACTGGCTGCAGATATATACTTATAAATACAAAGCTGGATAAGATAATGTAGATACCAAGATCGAACTCATTAGTAACATCTGCACCAAGATGTAGTCGACAAGGTATTCAAGATGACCAAACCGCACATAATAGAAAAAAGTAGTAGGTACATTATTTTCTATCGTTATTATTTATCGTATCAATTTCAAAAAAAATTTGAAAAACAAATAAAAAATGGCGAAATTCAGTCTAACTCGAAACTGGTTCTACATTGCTGACTTTGAAATGAATTAAGATATATTGATTTGAGTGTATCCCCACATTAAAAAATATCGTTTTCAATCTCGATTCATGATGAAGTGGATGAGTAAACCACAAAAAAAAATTTAGTGAGTGATTATCGTTTAAAAAAGGAATTTGTAATCCAATAAATCATCTTCTTTTTTCCCCAATCAAGTTTATACATAGTTAACATGAATAGCTTTGTGGGTGGTTCACAACTCACTTTACTTTTCAAAAAAGTGAGCTACACCCCTGTGTTTTACTATCCCAGTTGCGCTATTTCAGAATTGAAATGTGGTACCTTTTTTCTCCACACATCTCCAAATCCCTCGATTATTTTTTTTATTAATTATGTCAAACTGAAATCTCAAACAGGAATGAGATTCAAATAATGTTTGTTGAGAAATATTCTGTCTTTCAAATTGGGGGTTGTCATATTTGGCTTGGACTTTTGTGAAATGACGAATTAAAACATATACATGTACCTCTTTCTTTTATAAAAACAGATTTCTCATTTGATGTAAAGGTTTGATTTACAAAATTGATAGTGAAGTACGATAGTCCCCACAATAAATCTCGAGAGCGTACTCTTCTCATAGTACTATTCCACACGGATTTTTCACAAAGATAAACCCGTTTTTCAGACTCAATTCAACTGTTTATCCTTTGAGTTTCCTTTTTATCTCTTCGGCTCCCCCTCCTGAAAGTTCATTTCCAAATTTCAATTGGGCACAGATCTCTGGAATGTAACTATTGAACGCTTTCTTAGAAGACGGTGTAAGTTTATTTTCCTCAAAATATTGCTGGATCCTCTGAAGTTTTTTAGCAGTTCATAATGTTCGGAAACGAAATTCAGACGATCGCTTTATTCACCAAGAGAACGTTTTCATAAGCAATTCTCTACTAGTCGATATTTTTGGTAATCTGTTTTTTATTTTCAGATACTTTTTTTTCGTTCTAATTCTCTTCAGAATCCTTATTGTCACACATTCATTCCATACCTGGGCAAGCATTTATCGATCAAACATCTCAATAATACACACATTAATAATCCTTGTACTATACTATACTTTCTCCAATGAAATTGATTAATTTCGAACTATTTCAGTCATTCAAGCAGAAAGACATAAATGTCTTAACTGTAACAGGCTATACAGATGGAAACGTGGATTAGCGCAGCACCTCAGATATGAATGTGGAAAGGAACCACAATTCATTTGTCATTTACCATACTGCGGATTCAGATCTCACTTCAAAGGCAATCTAAAGTTTCACTTGAGATGCAGACACAAAGATACTCTGACATGAATGAATATTCTCAAGTTACTTATCCAATTGAAGAACTAATCTATTATTTATTATTTGCTATGATAGCGAGTCCAAAGAAAAATTATATGTGAGTGTTGAGGGGAGTGATAATCGAATCTGACATGGTAAGAAATTAATGATGTTATATTAGGGCATAGTGAATTATTAAGCCCAACACAATGGAGTCCAATTCTCAAAATCTAGGATGAGTGCAATGTATCTTACTGCTTGTGTTATGATCAGATATAAATTGACAACTCTCAAGAAATTATTGCGTGACGAATAGAAAGAATGGAATTCATTTTACTTCTTGTATTATATCATTGAATATGCGGCCAATATAATTTGCAACACTCCTTACTTTGTGTTATTCATAATTATGCAATATCTTTTTTCACTACCGTATAAGGGTACATCTTCTCGGGTGAAGCCTACAGTCCTCTTGGTGGGATAAGATACGATAGTTCAACGACCTCAGGAATTGATTGTAAATTGAATGGAAGAACCTAAAGAAGTTCAAAGAAAAAGTCAGAGCGGCATGGGTTCACCACTCTCTGCATGCTCCCACCCAATGATATTATAGGTTGGTTGAAAGGTCTCATCAGGACGAATATTTTTCTCAAATTTGAAATTATTTCGAATAATAATATTATGAAACTATAGAAATAAATTGCCATCAGAACACACCATGAACATGATACCAGACGAAAGAACCTTATTTACCCTACCATTCGGTATCAAAAAAATTTGAATTTACAAATCTCTGACAGATCATGAAGAATACAACTTCATTACCAATTTTTTTCAAAAACCCCGCAAAAACTGCAACAAAATAGGATATTTTTTTGATAAGGAAACTTCAATTTTAAATGCAATATGAAGTCAATATACTTTTCATGCATGCATGAATCACACCTTTTGACATTTTTCACAATTTTCCTGTACTCTATTCAACTAAATTGCTGGAATAAATGAATTAAAAAAAGAACCAAATCGAAATGACAGCGGTAATGCTCGTTCGAATTGAAAGAATGCTATATTTGACAGGATATATTACTTTTTCGAAACGATGGATCTTGAAATATATATTCCCATTCGAATGTGTTTTGTGGGTACTTGTGAGAATAATGTCGGTTGGTGGTCGATCAAACAAATTCGACCACCATTCGATCATCTTTTCCCACTGTCGTTTCGTACCCGGATCACGGCAGCATTTTTTCTGGATGACTCTGTACGAAAAGCAATTGTTGGTTGTAGATACCGATATAGATAGGTGAGGTATAATTATCGAATACATCATCACCCGATTCTGGTTTGACCTACATTTTAAATAGCATAGAAAATGTACTAAACGGTGCACTCGTGAAAGTGTTTGATTAGAGGAAATATATAAGATAGAATACTACGACGGTGGAGTTATGCCAGAAATATCCAGAGTGAAAAGTTTTCAGATTGTCTTCACATTGCTTCACAAGCATGGAACGATCAGTCTTTTCTCCAATTCCCATGACGTGTGATATCCTTGTTCTCACCAGCGTCCAATACTCTGAGCGTTCCGTCACTTTTTCTTCACCAGCGAACTCCCAAACATCATATCATATCATATATAGGAGTCGTTAAGTGAAACCGTTCTTCGATTTTTTTTAATAGTAATATGCATTAGAAATTACAAATTTCGCCTTATATTAATGCACAAAAAATAACAATTTTTGAAAATATGGGCACAAGTTTCAAATATAAATATTTCCGTTTGCGATGAGAAACTAGATTCATGGAAAATTTTTGACAACTCAAATTGCTGAGTTCATTTGAAATTGTTCCCATTTTCCACCCAAACTGAAGAATGAACTTGCTGAAAATAAAGTCAATAACAGATTCCTGGTGGAAATAATTGTCGAGTTTCTCTTCATGAAGTTGAAACAGCTTTCTATTTTGATACCAAGGAATTTCATCGTGAATTTTGGAATTGAATCATCTCGTTCCCATTATGAACGATCAGCTTTCCACACGATATCTGTCTAATGTCCAGGTTCTGCAAGTTATAACTATCCAAAAAATTTGGAGTAAATGTTCCATACAGATACATCACGGTTGGCTCTATACGCTTTTCTTCAGAGATAGTCTAACATTATCCAGAGATCTTCAAATAGGTGTCATCTGCATGAAAAATATTATCATTTACCTCACTCGCTTGCTAATAAATCTGGAAAGAACGAGAATAATTCTTTGGTACACCTAAAATCATTGCAAATTAAGAAAGTATTCATATCTTCCTTGAGAATTTTCTCATCAATATCAGTAGAGTGTACATGCGTTTCGATCTGTAATTTTTCAACTTCTAAATGTGATTGATGATCGACGCAGTCAAATGCAATTTTGAGATCCCAGATGCTTTCAACAAGGCATTCGCTGAAATCGATCAATTGCAAAAGTAGTGCTTTCATTTTGACAAAGTGAATGAATTTTTGTTAGGACGAAGCCTGAAAAATGCTGTACTCTTTTATCCCTAAGTTTTTGAATGTTATGATCTGAGGTAGGTGGAAGAAGAAAATAGTATTCGATATTGATCTCGATTGCATTTTGATAGAGTTTATTTGTACACCAACGTTTTCTGTACAATACATGTTTACTCATATCTCATTTATTAACTTTCTAGATAGACGTAAGCATAAGCTGGAGAAGTACCTTGGCATGAAATACAAGAGGAGGAGATGTGTTGGATGTTATTCTCAGTTGACTCAATTGTTTGGGCCAACAGAAGCATCCCGGAAAACTAAACAAGTTAATACTTATTGTCCCGACTGTTTCAGACAACCACACCTTTGTGTATCCTGTTTCGAACGTAGACACAACGATAGTAGCAATGAAACTGACCAAAATTCATAATAAAAGTAATCATGAGGATGATTTTTTTCGAATCAATTATAGCAAGAATAATTCTACTACGTTGCATAGTGATATGACTGATGAGCATAAACCATCCCTTACCGCAAATCCCTATGCCTGGGCGCATTCGTAAGAGTATTACTAGTTTGTTTCGGGTCTGAAGGCAGTCGTCCCAAAGTAGTGATACAAGTAGTGATACAAGTAGTGATGTTTTTTTTATTTCATCCAGAGTCTCCAGTTCAACATTATTAATTGTATAGTTTCCAGAGAGTTGTTTTATTTTTCTAGTATATGCGACTATTGATGAGTCATTATTATCACAATACTTAGTGATTTCTTTTATAATACCTTGAAATATTTTATAAAAACTCATCTGCATATAAAGGAAATTTTGCAATTTTTGAGATAGTCACCAATATCATTAACAAACATGACAAAAAGCAACGGTTTCAATATCGATCGTTGGGAAACACCTGAGGTACTGAAAAAGCTGTTTGATTGGGAGCTATTGAATTTAACAAAGTTTGATTTATCAATGCCACCAGACTTTTATCAAACGAGAATTGTCGATAACTTATTCAGCAACACTCCACGATTCAACTTATCCTAGGCATTTGCTAGGTCAGAGTATATAGTATCAATTTGATAGTTATTTCTTTTCAAAAGTACTTACTGAAGAACCAAAGATTTGTTCAGGTTGATTTTTTTTTTCATGAAACCATATTGTTCCTCTAAAGCAGAGTCCAGACCAAGCTCGCGAACTATTTTCGAACTGTTAGGGAAGAGATCAAAAACAGTGCGTGAACTTGGTGTGGATAGGAGTAAGCTAAAAGTTCTGGAGCAATACGCAAACTTCGCAAAGTTTGCCCACGAGGCGACCTCGGGAAACTGAACGTTTGAAATTACGAGAACTGTTCGCGATCCCTGTTCAATTTTGTTCTGGAGTGTGGACACTTAGCTCGCGTGCAGCTCTCAAACAGTTCGCGAACAGTTCCTGAACTTCAATTACTGTTTGGTCGAGCCTTAATAGTACTTTAGATACATGACTGTGTGAGTCAGTAGACTCACAGGAAGGAGTTCAACTGAGACCACGCTGCTGAAGATGGCTGCCGCAGATGTCACCGAAAGCTCCGGAAGTCAAAATTCCAGAACACGGCTTCAAGCCCGAAAAACTTGCGATGTATCAACACCGGCCGTGAAAGCCTACATTCTTTCATTTCATAAGCAAGGTTTCCTCAAAATATCGATGAAGTTAATGTCTTTGCCGCTTTTACTCTATATGCTGATGATACTTCCCTGATTCTATCATGTGAAGACAATGACAAAGTGTCCAAAAAAAGGTGAGGAAACTGTGAGTGGAAGAAAAACTGGTTCTCAAAAAAGTTTCCTTATATGAAGAAAAATAATAAGGTTTCATAACGAACAGACACAATGTAATGTACTTGTTTTTCATAATCTTAGAAACAATGAGGTGTAAAATTTCTGGTTTTACACGTTGATGAATGTTTCACTTGAAAAAATCATTGTGATCATTTAATTAATCAGTTAAATTCCGTATCTTTTCAGTTCCGAAATCTCAGAAGTAGGTACCCTCAATTATAATGTTCTGCAAACACTTTATTATGCCCGAGTCCGCTATGGAATCTGGTGCACAAAAAAGAGTAATAAGAGGTATGATTGGATTGAAATGAAGGATTTCTGTTTTGAAAGCTTCAAAGTTAATGGAATTTTAACATTATCATCATTACTTATTTTCGAAATATGCCTAATATATTTTTAAAAATAGATCGAGATTCACTCTGACATCAAATCTTTACCAAGTGATATCAGGATCATATATTCAGAGCCCGTCTAAAATTATTTCCTTATTGAATTTTTTTTTGTGACGTTTTTATCTTTTATTCGGCCCTATGTAAATATTCTCGTCACCTAATATTTATATTGATAAATTTTATACCTACATTTTGAAAAACTTCTTGAATATTCCTGTACAATTGAACGTTGTCAAAATAAAATGAATGTTATTATCATTCACCATTTCGATAAGACTGACATTTTGACATGTCCCTTTGGAAATTCCAAAATGATTCAATGAAGCTGTGCTTGGTGCCTGTTTTTGAAAAATGTCCCTTTTACGATCGAGATCAAACTCTTGAAATATGGGATTGAGATGGACTTAAATTGAACAGCAATTGTATGCAACAATCCCGTTCTTGTGCAACGATTTTTTTCACAGTTTCCAGAAATATATATTTTTTCCTATTGTTAGGAGGGGAAGGTCGAAAGGAGAAGAAAGGAGCAGTTGAAAGGAAAAGGATATGAGAGATGAAAAAAGGGCTACTACCGTTTCTTCACTCCAAAAATGTTTCGAAAGAAATAGATATATCATTGATCAATCATCAGAGATATCCCATAATTTTGAGTAAGTGTATCTGTGGAAATGATCATTATCTCTCCACGTCCATTTACATTCGGATGATACAGAGGAAAATGAGCATAACGAATCGACGTCAAATTATAATTTGTTTTTAATAAAAAGGCAATAACTTGTTGGAATTGAAGTGAAAGTTTTTGTAACCAGCAACCTCAATCAATCCTAAAACGAATCCATGATCATATTGTGAAGATTATTTGAAACAATACTACCTCTAATTCGTATGGTTGGGAGGGAGTCAAGAAGTTCTTGGATCTAAAATGTTTCGTTGTGTACCAATAGTCTCCTGATTTTCTTCATATATGGCAGTACACTATTACAAACATCCATCACATATCTCTGGTTAAAGATTTGACGATCGTGGTAATGAACCAGTATACATTCACAGTTTGAACTCCAACAAATCGTGCTCCCTGTAGGTATTCCTTTTCATTTTCAACCCAAAATAAATAAGGTGCCCACTTTTTCAGTTTCGCCTACTCTTGTCGATACCGCTTCACTATTATAGTTTCACCTGATTGACATGTTTTACAGATCCGAATCTTGGTATACAGAAGACTCCAACTGGTGATTTTATTTGCCCGCTGTGTGGAAAAACATATAAATATAAAACATCTGTTTATACACACCTGAAGAATGATTGTGGAAAAGTGCGTCGATACCACTGTGACGTATGCAATTTTTCCTGCAGATTCGATCACGTTCTGCGAAGGCACAAAATGTCCGCAACTCACAAGAAAAAACAGTTTGCACTTGAAAATGCAATGAGGAGCTGAAAAAGTTATTTTGAACGGCGAAAAGTTGAAGTAGGAGAAAATGTATTGAACCGGTGTATGCAATGGCATCGAAAATTATTTGTTGTTTTGAAAGTTATCGATCTGGAAGCAAAGGAAAACTTTGCTGGTGATAATCCGCTGAACAAATTGTAGCTTTATCTTCCCCTATGGATTTGTTTTTGAATCGTTTCAATTGAAGTATCACTTGATATCATTTTTTGCCAGTCCCACCACATTTGGTCCAACGAGTACAGTCTCCGCAACTTCTTTCGCAAAAAAATTAACTTTCAAAACAACGAAGTTAAGGGGAGCAACTACCTACTCCAATGTATACAAAAAATATTTATACGAATGTCTTCTCTCAAATAAATTATAGTGAAGATATCATATCTTTATTTCATTCAGTGTTCATCGCATAACACATACCGATCTCATAGTCGGAAAAGCATGTGAATGATTTGTAGCAATCCAATGAATATTCCATGTTAACTTGACGGGAGAACAACGTACAGAAGCATGGTAGTCGAATAGGTGATCCTATTAAGATCGAAATCACCTAGCAGGCTTATTCATATAATAAAACCGCAATGTATTTCACAAATACTTTTTCTTTTCCTTCACTAAAGTTGACAGACAATAAACAACTATTTTTTTCACAAGGCAGATTGGGATAAGTGCTTGAGGGGGAAATCTTCCGCACTTTTCTTATGTGGGTTGGCCTAAGAATAAGTAATCGGTGGAATTTTCCGATACTTGATGAAAATTTATTATAAAGTATCAAGAAAACACCTCATTGTGGGATTTTCACTAGACAGTTCACGAAGCCACACGACGTGTTTCATTATACGATAGCTTCTTCAGAGATGTATATATTATTATATATGTATGTTTGTATGAGTAATGACATGACGCGCCCTACTTTCAAGCATTCCATACTGGAAAGAATGATGAACGGCTATTTACTTGTATCGCGAAAAAATCCTGTCAGAGTAAGGTAGAAACTGAATCGGTATCGAAAAATTTCATTGTAACTATGCCGTTTTTACCGGAAAATCATTTTTCATTGTTTTCAGTGTACACCGTTAATCATTCCTATAGATGTACAAAGTGTGGAAAGTTGTACAAACACCATTCATCACTCAGCCGTCATTTCCATCAAGAATGTGGCAAACCCAAATCACATAAATGTACCGTTTGTTCAAAACTATTCAGAAGGAAACATCTGATGTCCGCTCACATGAGATATATGCATAATTATCATTGAATTACTTAATAAACCAAATTTTCGAAGAAATATATTTTATTGAGTTCGTTTGACATCCATCTATTAATTGCTGAACGTATAGATGTCATGAGTTGACAAAAATCAAAATTCGCTCATTCAACTACAATTAGTAAACGGGTTTTCAATGAATATTGAATCAGATATTTTATGTACCAAATTCATGGATGATAATGGAGAGGTTTATGATTTATGAAACAATTTATAAATTCAAGGAACAGCTCCTTATTATCAAATGGCACAAGATAATTGAATTGAATATTTCCGTGATGAATAGAAGGGTTCATTCTTCACTTTGAAGGCAGAAATTTGCTATCATTGATTTCAAATTGGTTTTTAAGCTTCAAAAAAAAACAGGGTACTTGTTTCAATAGCAACGATGTAATAATTCATATTATAGTAGAAATGCATGAAGTGTGTAATAAAAATATATATCCTACAACTATCATTTGAATGTGCTCCGAAATCTGGGCAGTGAACACTAAGGTCTATACGAGTATATCGGCTACTGTACGAGAAAGATTTAGGTACACAAAATGGAGAAATAAAATGTAAACTTCAAATATCAGTAGGAAATTCCTAATGAAAAACTATTAGGAATGACATGCAAATTATTAAGTATTGTGGAGGTAACCCAATTGATTTTGATAATTTAGATTAATTCTGAAATGGGTGTTGTGTATATTTGGTAATCTGATTCATTCAGTTGGAAAGAGCTATGATGAAATCGAAAACCTCTCCACATCCAGGTGCAATTCAAAAAGACACTTTGACATACCAGAAAAATTTGAAATATGATTTTAGGAATACGTTATGACTTTCGTCTTCCACAGTCCAACAGTCGTCAACAGTTGGGATGTTTCATAAAACTCAAAAACAAAATGGCGACAGTGTTTCATATATTGGGCCTATACCAGTATATCCACCATTTGGATAATAGTGCCATACCTATTCGAATATTCGAATAAAATTTCTAGTCAATAATTTCTGGTGAAATGGCACGCATCCATATTGAAACAGCACTGTAAGTTACGATGAAATTGAATTGCCGCTGGAATGTAATTTAGAGGCATTCACGGTCGCGAATCAGTGTGCCAAAATATTTAATAACAGTGGAAACATTTCTGTAGAATAAATCATTTTATATTTTGGAAATAGGGATGATGGCTTGCTTGCCATACCAGTCCATTAAATACATGGCAGCTCGCCATACCAGTTCTCCTTTCAATGATATGAGCCGTTCGTAATGATATCTATATTTGATATTATGGTGGTATCCTGGCGATAACCCAAACAAGCGTGTTCCATGCCCCGGGGTATAGAATATAATCCGCATAACCGCCAATGAGTTACGAACAAAAGATATAATTTCAATATTGATATAATAAAACTATCACAAGAGTTCCGTTTTTTTTCAACACGCTTTTATTAGCTTGGGTTGTAACTATGTATGTAACGGAATCTTTGAGCATAATTTTCACCAATTTCCAGAAGTCTGATTAATTTGAAACTTTGCATACGTATCAAGGACCGATGACAATGCAATAATTTGATCATAGTTTTTCATTATCCTTATAAGGACCACCAGGATTAAATTAGCTTGGGTTATAACTATGTATGTAACGGAATCTTTGAGCATAATAATTTTCACCAATTTCCAGAAGTCTGATTAATTTGAAACTTTGCATATGTATCAAGGACCGATGACAATGCAATAATTTGATCATAGTTTTCCATTATCCTTATAAGGACCACCAGGATTAAATTAGCTTGGGTTATAACTATGTATGTAACGGAATCTTTGAGCATGATAATTTTCACCAATTTCCAGAAGTCTGATTAATTTGAAACTTTGCATACGTATCAAGGACCGATGACAATGCAATAATTTGATCATAGTTTTCCATTATCCTTATAAGGACCACCCGGATTAAATTAGCTTGGGTTATAACTATGTATGTAACGGAATCTTTGAGCATAATTTTCACCAGTTTCCAGAAGTCTGATTAATTTGAAACTTTGCATACGTATCAAGGACCGATGACAATGCAATAATTTGATCATATTTTTCCATTATCCTTATAAGGACCACCAGGATTAAATTAGCATGCAAATTACTGTATATGATATTTATGTAACATATAATATGATAACCGTGATTTACAAAAGGCATCTGAATTATAACAAAATAATCAGAACACAAATGTCAATCTACTTATATTATGGAACAAAATTCGGTAAACAATAATAAAGCTTTAAAATCTAATTAGACCTTTGGAAAAATGGCTGATCGGGTCTTAATTCTGTTAGTATATTCCACGGTTACCTCTCTCTGTGCCAAGAATATCTCCCAATTACGGCCGTTCAAGGACAATTTCTACACAGCTTTAGTTTTACAGTCGGTAAAAAAGGAATTAGTTATAGTTAAAACATATTCAATCATAAATTCTCACGAACTAAAATAAAGTTAACAAATTTCAATTTAAATGAAATGATGAGATTGCGGAATGATTCGTAAGAAATATCACATTTCCACTAGAAACTAATTGATAAATTGAACTAAAAAATGAAAAATAAATAATAGTTTAAAAAACTAAAAAAACACGCTTTTATAGATAACCGAACTAAACAATAGAAAATAATTTTTAATTACAAAGAGTTTATATTACGGTAGTAGAAGGCTAAACAATCATTCATAGTCAATCAGCTCAAAATAAAATTATAATAAAATTTAAGTAATTAACAGAATGAAGTAATTCAGAGTAAAAAGCGTGGGGTGCATTTTACTACATTTCATAAGTCTCCTCTCAAAGATAATTACCGATAGAATGATTTTAATATATGATATATCAAGCACCCCACGATTTTACTCTGAATTACTTTATTCTGTTGATTACTTAAATTTTATTATAATTTTATTTTGAGCTGATTGACTATGAATGATTGTTTAGCCTTCTACTACCGTAATATAAACTCTTTGTAATTAAAAATTATTTTCTATTTTTTAGTTCGGTTATCTATAAAAGCGTGTTTTTTTAGTTTTTTAAACTATTATTTATTTATTCAGGGCAAAAACGGCGAACTATTCTTGCTCAAAACTTCTATCCTGCTCCACTCTCTTGTATACAATAATTTTATGTGTTCCAAGTGAACTTGTTTAGCGGGTTTTTAGACTTGCCTTTTTTCAAAGAGAATTACTTGCTTCGACTGCCCGAGAACATATATAGGACAGACGAACCAACGAATATCAAACAGGTCCAACGACCACGAACGTAATTCGGACATGACCTCGACTCCTTTCAAACACCACCACGAAACCGGACACAAAATTGACTTCAACAACACGAAGACCATTGCCACAGCAAAAACACCCCACTCTAGAATCATTCGCCAAACAATAGAATTCGAAAAACGCCCTCAATGCCTCAACAAACGAGACGACTCACAAAGCCTCCCCAATTCCTGGAAACCATTATTATCCCTTCGAACAAATCCATTAATTAATCCTTTTCAAGCTAGACCTGTATATGGTCCGCCAGTTTCAACAACGTCGGATTCTCATACAGCTATAAATACCATCCCTCAATCCACAAAACCACAATCTTCATTTTGTCAAGGTGAGTGCTGTGGGTTAAGGAGACTTAGGCTTCGCCTCCAAGTCAAGAAGAAGTCTTGAGAATGGCTACAAAGTTGGAGCCGAAACGTCGAAAGAAGAACAATTCCAAACGCATCCGGAAGTTCCAGACAGCATATACGTGCTGCATGAAATACCCATATTTCATCCAAGAAAATTAAAAAGTAGAAGTGGAGGTGACATTTGAAGTGAAAATTAATGTTGCATAAATCCACCCTAAGTATATGCTTATGTTCACGTACCTTTGATGAACAATTCTAATTATATAATTTATATAATAAATTAATCGCACGTTAAAAGGTAAGGCCTCGTTGAACCATTGCTCGCACAAGTTTCGACTTTTGAAGGTTGACGTTCGTCAGCTGGTTAACGAAAACGAACAATTTTAGAACAATTTCACAGGTGGACGGTTCCAGCAAGAAGTGATCAAATATTTGGCTGCAATTACAACTGATCTTGCTACTCATAAACACTGTATAGACAAACTGAATAGGAAGATTCAGTATATTGTTAATAATATTCATGAAGTAACCGGAAACACAGAGGAAATGTTGTCCATGATAACAGAAAAAATTCCTCTTGCACATGAAGACAATTTACGTATCGTTGAGGAAGAACTTGGAAATGAAAACATAGATCAGCATTGGTAGGTAGTTGACTGAAAATACTTCATATTTCTTGTTGTTCTCTACAAATTGCCAAAATATTTGGAAAATAACCTTCCTTGATATAGAACAGTGTGATATCTACTAACCATACTATCATATAAATTGGTATGTTCGACCCTTTTTTTTTACATAGGTTCAAACATAAACCAAAATAGGAGGAAACATTTTTAAGGAATGTACAAGAAGAAAAATGCATTCATATCGATCTTGCGGTGGAATACAGTTTTAGGGGGTACCAGTCAAAGAAAGATTTTTCGAAAACATCGATCTCATCTGTTATTATAGGTAATTGAATTAAATGATCGAAATTATCATGTGTGAGAGAAAAAATATTGTTACCTAACATGTTATCGTTGTAAGTGGTGAATACAAGGGGCTTATAGTGCATGCGGAGAAATTAGTAACAACAGAAAAGGGAGAGTATTGACAAACGGGGATTGAAAAGTGAGGGTGGAATTTATTGCGGCGAAATTTGGCTTCCTATCAAAAAGTGAAGCATGAAAAAGTTATAGGTCATGCAGAAATGTACAACTATGACATGAGATATGACAATGACGGATCTATAGTTTGAACTCATGCTTACTTTTATTCACTTCATCCCATGCCTTTATATTTCTTCATTCATTTATTTTTCTCGAAGGCAAAGTCTTCTGCAGGCAATATAGTGAAAACAATGTTTTCACCGTTACCTTTTGGTTACTGTACCACCAATTATAGCGGCTGTTTGAGCAGATATTTGCCAGGAAAAAAACTACTACCCTGTCTATATGCCACGTAGGTACGTTATTGAAGGACATCCAAGCGAATCCGTGTACAATATGGTGAGACCAGCTATAGACCAGTTCCATCATCCTTATGAATCATCAGCATGACATAGGCACTCTGAGCTAGAACCCGTTGCCCAGGATCACCACAATGCATCAACAAAAGGCACAAAACAGTCCACTCTCAGTAGGTCATCTTTTTTTTTAAGATGTTAGTGAGAATCTTAGGGGAAACTGTCATATTTTTTGTTGAATAGGGATTTTCATCAAGTATCGGCCAGTTGAAATCAAGTTTTTAAAATCCAATATTGAAAATTTGCTTCGGAGTTCAATATAAAATTTTCTTTCATAGATTTTCAAATCATCTGTGGAGCTCAAAAATTCTACCTTGGTGAAATCATCCGCAATTCATGAAAATTCAATATTGGAAAACAGTGCTGAACATCATCCATCAGAACATTGTATGACAATGGTCTTACACCTGCTATACTCCAGGAGGTGCAGATATTCCAGAGGATTCGAATTCATTAACAGGTATTATCTGCTTTCTGTTAGTGAGATAGTTTTATATCCGAGATAAAATATTGCCACTCATTCTCATCAAACACGAAATGAACTTGCCACCTTCATTCAAGTCACTTGGGGGAAGTTGCTGACTAAAACACAAAATTCGAGTAAATGAAATTCTTTTTTGATCAACGCAGCAACTTTCTGGGGTAGACAGACATCACAAATAGATATCATGTCATTTTTGTCTGAAAATGATGTTTCGATTCAGAACACTGAATATTCAAAATATTCCTTTAGTTTTAATCTCGAAAAATGTGTATTTCTCCAAGATTAAAGTAATACCCTTTTATCGAGTTCCGTTGTAATTGCATCAGTTTGGTAAAAATAATAAATTGAAAACAAGAATAAATTTTTTAACAAACCTTCACATTTTTGTCAGAAATGTTGCGGTTGTCACATTAATCTTCACTATAGTTGTAGACTTTCAATTGTCCCATAAGGCTTTTATAATATATTTCTTGGTAGATTTTTCATATCCACTTTGAAACCTTCAAATCGACCCTCCACCACCCTTGCTGTTCACCACTCGCAATGAATAAGTATGAGAAATATTATTTTTCTCGAAATTCATTTCGCTTGGAATATATTTTTTCAGTCTCTTGCTCAATAACAGGGGTGCTCTGAGTCAGATATTGACAGGCTATGGTGATTTTTTCAGATGCTGTGAGTAGAGCTTTCATGAACTCCTCGATTAAGGAGATCGAATGTGTAGTAGCAGTTTGGCTAACAAAAGCATCATTCAAAATGAAACTGAAGGGAAAGCCCCAAGAATCGGATAATAATGAAATATTGAAACAACTTAAGCCTAGTATCGACAGTGCGAGGCAGCTCGCCGCGAATGCCTCGTGGCGAATGCTCGGCTTTGCCTCGGACTGTGGATACCGGGATTGCTCGCTTTGAGGCGTTCGCGTCGCACAATCTGAGGCGAGCCGTGTGCTTGTCGGTTTTCGAGCAGTGCTCAAAGGTGCCTCGCTCCGAGCTGTGCGTCAAGTGGATACCTGCACTGTCTGCCTCGCACCGCACAAGACACAATTCCTGCACGCAAACCAACAAACCTCCACAACGACATCATGGATAATCATGAAATGATAAGACAATTAGTGAAATGTTATGAGTCCAAACGTTTACTGTGGGACTCGAAACACCCTGAATATTAAAATAAAATCAAGAGAGAAGACTTGTGGCGCGAAATATCGCAGTCAATGAATGTTCCGGTGAGAGATCTGAAAAAGAAGATAACGTCTCTGTTGGGGTCTTACCGACGTAAATGGTCAAGGGAAAAGGCTCTATCAATGTAAATAATGCAGTCTATAAAAGCAATACCCACATACAATAAGTCCTTACTATTCAGTTATCTCTTACACAGTTGCTATTATTATTATTGATATTAAGTTTCTATTTCTACCATTATTATTATTTATTGCGTGTTGCGCTTAAGATAAGATATTAGGTCAATCTCTATAATTCAGATAAAAATAGAAACATAAGTATCATCATTTCACAAGATGTAACAATGAGCATTATTGTTTATATAATTGAGGATAGAAGAATAGAACCTGAAAGAAAAATGAGAACAAGAAAAACCTCTAAAAAACAAAAATGTGTTTGGAATTTTAAATCTTACCATGTAAGATTTCTTGATAACTGTTACGGTAAAATCATTCAGCCATAATATTTTTCAGAATTAACTCATGGATATTTGTTGTAGAATACAATAGTATTATTTGATGGATATTATGCTCATGAACTTTTTCTGTCGTCAGTGTATAGATATGTTGGTGGAATAAAGATTTTTCAACAAAATGAATCATTGTTCACAGTTTTCCTGACAATTCCTATTGATTCCAAGCCCTAACATACGCTTTTCACATTCGTAGATTCTCGAAAATCACCCAGTACATCCCAACTCAGAAAAAAAATAAAAAAATATTCGTTTATCAGTTTCAATGTTTGATTTCTTGTTTTCAGTGTGATGGTTTTCTATTTTTGTAGAGATCAGTTAATCTTCATACTCAATGCGAATCAGTTTTCTTCTCCTGAAGATGCTAACCTTGTTAGCGAAACGCAGGTCGAGTACAAATAATATCAGTTTGGTGTTAGGGTAATTGATCTCTACAAAGAGTAACAACTTTTACACCAAAGGTTCCAACCTCACTTTCTTCTCTTTCAACGTGATCTTGATAGTTTAGAGCTTAGCACGTTCGCCTTTCAAGCGGATAACCGGGGTTCAAATCCCCGCCTGACCATCGTGCTGGGTAATCACACGTAAAAGGTAAGGCCTCGTTAATCCATTACTTGCACAAGTTTTGACTTCTGAGGTTGACGTTCGTCAGCTGGTTAACGAACGAAAACTTTTAATACAGGTAATAGAGGATTTTGTTTTGCAAAATTAGGCAGGAGTTATTTTATTGCATGGATAGTTGCAGTCTGACGTACTTAACCTAAAAACACAAAATACAAAAATGGCGAACGGAAGTGCCGCCATTTTGTGAAAAACCGTTTGGGCCTGTATATCCGTAACCGTGCTCTTTAGGCCCACAATTATGAGGACCTTTTTTATAGAAAATTAAATTTTCTATCTTTTTTATGCGATAATTTTTTTCGTAGCACTTACCGTTCACGACTTATATTATTATTACTTTCTGTTTATTCCTTTTTTTACCGATATCTCTTTGAATAATTATTTAAACAATAAATTGTTTATGATAAAACTTTCAAATCGATAGATTTTCTACAACTTTTATTTAAAACTTGTTTCTCTAAAGTTAATATTTTTGAAGTTACAACGCGTTCAATGTTGTACTACCGAGTACAAGGTTATTAAGAACGAAGTATGCATAGCGTAATGATGCGATTCCGATACCTAATAAAAAAAATATGAAAATGCAAATGCAGGACTGGCTGTGGCAGAGCCTGTGAGTGCCGAAAAGCAGGATTGGACTGTACGGTAATCTGTGAGAACTGCACAGAGGAAACGTGCACCAATCAGCTGGAAGTAATCGTCAACAACACAGAATTGTGCGACATCGATGAAGATATTGGTGATGATTCTAACGACAAATTTATAGAGGCGTTACAATCTTTATATGCCACTGACGAAGATAACGAAGGGGAAGAGGAGAATGTAACCAACATCGAAACTTCACCACCCTCGAAACGCCAAAGAGTCAGATAATACATATGATTCATTTTGGTGTACATTTGTGAAAATAAATTCCACATATATTCTTCAATAAATATTCCATTTTTTTATTTGCGTGTTTAATTATGGCAGTAGTTTTAAAATAATTATAGTAATATTTAATTGTATAAAAGAAAATACAAAGAAAAAATGTTAATGGATATTCGCTATTTCTTGCAGGTAAGAACTTGAATTATTAATTATTTATTAAATCAAAAAAATTCTAAAATTCATATTTTTTTTTATTATGTATCGGAATCGCATCATTACGCTATGCATACTTCGTTCTTAATAACCTTGTACTAGGTAGTACAACATTGAACGCGTTGTAACTTAAAAAATATTAACTTTAGAGAAAAAAGTTTCAAATAAAAGTTGTAGAAAATTCATCGATTCAAAAATTTCATTTCAAACAATTTATTGTTTAAACAATTATTCAAAGAGATATCGGTAAAAAAGTGAATAAACAAAAAGTAATAATAATATAAGTCGTGAACGGTAAGTGCTACGAAGAAAATCATCCAATAAAAAAGATAGGAAATTTAATTATCTATAAAAAAGGTCCTCATAATTGTGGGCCTAAAGAGCACGGTTACGGAGATACAGGCCCAAACGGTTTTTCACAAAATGGCGGCACTTCCGTTCGCCATTTTTGTAAGTATTTTGTGTTTTTAGGTTAAGTACGTCAGTCTGCAACTATCTATGAAATAAAATAACTCCTGCCTAATTATGCATTATGGACACGAGTAGTTCGCTCCCTATTACCCGTACTATTTTTGGAACAGCAATTTCAGATTGAAAAACACTTTATTGCATATCTTTTGCAAGCTCTTTTTTGTTTAGTGTAACACGTCTACTCGTTCAGTGAGCCGTATAGTGAAAAACTCACAATGAGGTAATTTTCAATTCCCGTATCATAGATTTTTATCCACTAACGGCCAAACTCATTTTGTCATCCATCAAAGAGCTGTCTTGAATTTTGGGCCTGATTATCGTTGGTCAGACATGGCAGACCCAAATATCTGCATGGGAAGTCGTTCGCCGCAAACAATGACATTTGATTTATATTTCCTTTTGTTTTATTTGAAAAAATGACTTTCACCTATTACCAAAGTTTAACGGTCATTTTTATGTTGGTCTATTTCTCTGATAATGAGTTTTTCAGGCTCCAAACAGTTTCGATGCGACAAATGTCCAAAAAGCTATAAACTCATGAACAGTCTTCGAAGACACCAGAAAGTGGAATGTGGAAAAACCAAGAACGTCTCATGCCCATTCTGTGATTATCGCTTTTACTATAAACAAGAATTACAGTATCACGTGTATAATAAGCACAAAAAAAGAATAGATTGAAATTCAAAGCCCTTTCGAATTCGTAAATTGAGGATGAAAATGAATTGATGATGAAATTTATTTTCCTTTCAAATAGAAAAAATGCAAGTTGTGAATATTGTATAATGAGTTCATGACATCCAGAAGGGCTTGATTGATGTACCTACATGTATACGGAATGAGGTCTATCCAAAATATTGAGTAGTTCATCTGAATGACTTGATGAGCACTGATTTCAACATTATGAAATAACTTTTATTTTTGTGTGCCTAAATATAGAATATATCTGTTCAATTGTCTTTATTGTAGTTGTTTGCACTCATTCTTCATTCTGTGATAAATTGATGTAAATGTGATGACTTTTTGCATTCATCTTCTTTTGGGGTTGTTTGTGGTCACAACATCTTTTGTAGAATTCGTGGGTTTCTAGGAAATGTTTTACACAGTAAGAACTTCAGGTAAACTCATAATAAATCATCGTCATGGTTACTGAAATTAAAGGGATCATTACCCGCGCATTCGCCAGATAATCGAGGTTGGTCCATCGTCTGTAATGTGCTGTGACATTCATATAGATTCATTTTTTACTGTGCTGCAATTTCTGGTGTTCTGTTTGGATTTTTTTGACTGAATTACAAACTGACTTCAATGGCATGTTTAATTGTGTGGTTGTGTGACAGCGTTGAGCAGAAAGCTGACTAAAGGTTGATTCTCACTAGATGTTTCGGTTCCGTACCATTTCGTGACCCTGTACACACCATAGGTTCTCCGCCCATAAACCCGTTCCTGGATACAAATGTATCGCTCAGGATAAAGAGCAATATGGACAATGTGCGCTAAACTGCGATAGAAGTCCCATATCCCAGTTCGCCCGAAACATAGTTTTCACGGACTTCCGAAGATGATACTGGTGTACAAAAAACGTTCCATTTGCCTCACCTTTTCGATGCATATTAATTCTAAGGTATTCAGTGCATATAAGATAAAAGAAAAATTATTAATAGAACTCATAGAGCAAGAATCTGCCTTTGATTTTGAAAATAGCAGAATAGCAAAAACAATGAAAAAGGAATACTTGGTTCTAAATTGCCTCGAAATCAAATGATGCATTGATCGGGTAACAAAAAACACTGAGTTCTTAATAATATCTGCTTTTTTGGACAAGAAACTATACCATGTAGAAGATAATATTGTTGTTATGAGATTCGCAGATTTGTTTTTCATTCAAAGAAGGATTAATCAATGGATTTGTTCGAAGGGATAATAATGGTTTCCAGGAATTGGAAAGCCTTTGTGAGTCGTCTCGTTTGTTGAGGCATTGAGGGCGTTTTTCAATTTCTATTGCTTCGCGGATGATTCTGGAGTGGAGTGTTTCAGCTGTGGCAATGGTCTTCGTGTTGTTGAAGTCAATTTTGTGTCCTGTTCAGTGGTGATGCTTGAAGACAGTCGAGAGATGTCCGAATTACGTACTGCTAGTTCGTGCTCGTAGGACCTGTTTGATACTCCTCGGTTCGTCTGTCCTATATATGTTCTGGGGCAGTCGTGGCAAGGAATATATATATATATATATATATATATATATATATATATATATATATATATATATAGATATATATATATATATGATATAAATTTGTGTGAGTATGGAAAACGTTGAATCTCTAAAATACCAAAATATCATATATATATATATATATATATATATATGATATAAATTTGTGTGAGAACAAAGAGAACAAAAAAGTATGGAAAACGTTGAATCTCTAAAATATCAAACTACAGAGTTGAAAATGAAAAAGACACTTTACCTGTATTTGCCCATACTTTTTACAAACATCTTGTGTGAGATTAGACAATCAGTAATACTCAGAAGGATTGTAGCTAATGAGACAGGTCTAGTAAGCAATGATGTGAGTTGTAGATATCGTACTACGCAGAACAACTACCAAAATTCATCAAAATTCACATCCAGCCAAGTTTGTAGAACACCAAATATCTTGAGGAACCTATAAAACAATAAAGTAGAGTCAGTAAACAGTAACATTTACAGAAATAGTCAAATTACACAGAAAAAGCTGAAATTTCATGAAATTAAAAGTGAATAAAATAAAATCACACTGTATAACATTTGCAGATATATTATTGTATATATTATAATTGTGTGTAGAGAATAAGTCAAGTAGGAAAGTGTAGAATTAAGAATCAGCGTTTAAAAGACTGAAATTGAGAAAGGAAAGACTTGTGTTTCAAAAGAAATATTTTAGTATCACGTTTACTAAGGGGTTGTTGACAAGCGAAGCTTAAGAAAGAAGTACTCCAAATTTTGAAAAAAGTATAAATTTTGATAAAAAGTAGAAACTTTACATTAAAAGTGACCAAAATGGTATTGTAAAAGTTAGAAATCGATCCCAGTATTAGAGGAAGAAATCAAAGTGCAGATATTGGACGTACCTTGTAAGAAATCCTGAAGAAACACCGGAGCTGAGCTGAGAGTTGTGCTAAAACCAGGCACAATCCAACCAACAACAGTTTATCCAGGTATTTTGGAATATAAAAATAATCCAAAATAAGTTTTTACATAAATAAATTGCGAAGAAGTTTTCATCAGAGTAAAATTCAATAGTACATAACCTCATACTCTGAAGTTCCGTGGTTGTGACGTTGAAACACAATTATTAGGCTGGAATTCAACAACATCAACTAAACCAAGTTCACAGACTCATAAGAATAAATTTTGCATTAGAACTTTCATATCACAAGTTTGTAAATATTAAGAAGAATTTTGAATAGAGATAAGCAAGTAATTAAGAATAGCTATAAGATCACTATCTCTTAGAGTTAGGGCATAAGAGTTGGATATCAATTTTCAAGTTTTCAAGAATTCTCTTACTTCATTTTATTTCGTTATTGAAAAGTTTGAACAAAATTAATTAAAATTAAATCAAAAAAACATTTTCAGAACAAAAAACATTTTATTTATTTAAATTTGCAACATCACATTTTTTTTTCACAAATAAATTGACATCAAGACGCCCAGAAGCTGCAACCCTCCTGAGATCCAGGACAATATCGTGTCTCGAACGAACGACAACATCTGAGCTAGCCAAGAAAAGAAAAAGGTAAAAAGGTATAATAAGAGAATTCAACAACATTATAAGATTTCACTAAAATTCATATAAATTTCACACACATATCATATCAATATATATATATATATATATATATATATATATATATATATATATATATATATATATATATATATATATATATATGTTACAGTGAAGGTTTTCACGGATGCTTGAGTATGCGAAATTGGTATTCTGGGAGTTTATCCGTTGATTTGTCGGTATTGACTTTCGACGTTTCGCCAACATCTCAGTTGGCATTTTCAAAAATGTTACTGCTCCTACTTGGTGCTAGCAACCAGCAGTAACATTCTTGAAAATGCCAACTGAGATGTTGGCGAAACGTCGAAAGTCAATACCGACAAATCAACGGATAAACTCCCAGAATACCAATTTCGCATATATATATGTATATTTATATATATATATATATATATATATATATATATATATATATATATATATATATATATATTGTATATTTATGTATTAGCTATACACGGGTAGAACTGAAGTCTTTATTGTTTCAAAACTGTACATAAATTCAGTTTCAGTCTAACTGTCTAATTGACAGCCCAATCAATAAAATAATCAATTGTCCGTTAAGGTGATAACACAGGTTATAAAAATACACAACATTTTCTCTCTTCTAAGATGAGAACAACATTCTTATACAACGTTTACATGTCTAATCTGTCAGGTGCTTTTCGAATACGAGCACTACGTCTCAAATAGGGCACCTCTGGTTCCACAATCGAACTGGACCGTGTGGTCTTAGCACCAATATGGACATTTGTCGAATCTTGCGATTCATTATTTGGTAGTACATCAGTTATGGCATCATTAACATTTGTGGAGGTCAACGGAGGTGTCGTATTTGAGCTCGTCGAAGGAACTGTATAGGTGGTATTTGACATACTCAGAGACGGAACTGGATTTTCAACAGGAGATAATCCAGAGACATTAAACTTTCTAAGACTATTAACATGTTTGTAAATAATTTTATCATCTATTTTCACTAAGTAGGTTACAGCACTGATACATTTGATAATTTCTCCCGGTTTCCACTTGTCATCATAATAGGGCCCTAATTTTCCAACTAAAACTTTCTCCCCTGACAAAAATACAGGTGGTTTTATGAACTCATCAGTATTTTTAAACATTATCTGTCCCTCTTTTTTAGGTTTCAAGAGATCTAACCTTGTCTTTGGCTTTATTTTGAAGATCATTTCATTTGGACTAATACCAGAGCTTGTTGGAGTACTTCTATAGCTGAATAGGAAGTTAACAATTTGCTGTTCTATGGTCAGAGTGGAGCCCTGACACAGATATTTATCAATAGCTTTTTTGACAGTCTCAACATGTCTTTCCGCAGTTCCATTCGATTGTGGGTGATAAGGTGGTGTTTTCATACAATTTATTCCATTGGAATGATAAAATTTTGTAAATTCATGTGAATTAAATGGTGGGCCATTATCGCTCACAATTGAATCTGGAAGACCAATAAATGAGAACGTGCACTTAAGTTTCTCAATTGTTTGAGTGATATTTGTACCTTTCGGCATCGAATGTATATCAATCCATCGAGACTTACTATCAACGATCAATAGAAATGTTTTATTTTCTTTGTGGAAGAAATCCACATGAACCCTCGAAAATACATTTTCAGTTTTCGGCCACGATATTAAATATTTTTCATGATTATTTTGATGTAACTGACAAACAGAACAAGCTTGTATTAGCTTTTCGATTTCACTTTGTAAATTCGGCCACCAAACTGTAGATCTAGCAAGCATCTTTGATCTGACCATTCCTATATGATTTTCATGTATGAGTTCTAAAACATATTGTCGCAAGCTGGTAGGTACAACAACTTTAATACCTTTCATCAAGCAATTTTGTTCAATGGACAACTCATTTCGCTTTGAAAAATATGGTTTTAAATCAACATCAACCTTTGATGGCCAGCCTGTTTTAACAAAATCGATAACCTTCCTCAATAATGGGTCTTTACTAGAAACTTTGGCGATATCTTGATATGAAATAGGCAATTCATCTGTTATACTGAAAGAATTTATTGAACAATCTATTTCTGTTGAATCTTTCAGAGGCATCCTGGATAGCATGAGGCAGACATTACTGAAATACTTTTATTAGGATTGAAAATTATCTTCAGTGGTTGATGATCACTCACCAATATGAAAGTCCTACCATAAATGAATTTATGAAATCTCTTCACAGAAAATATAATGGCTAAAGCTTCCCGCTCCAATTGAGAGTAATTTTGTTCAGCTTTCGATAGTGAACTTGACGCAAAACATATAGGTTTCTCAACACCATTTTCATCTCTGTGACTTAAAACCCCTCCTACGCCATAAGCACTTGCGTCACAAGATATTACTATGGTTTTATTGGGGTCGTAATGTGTCAAAATTTGATTTTTATTTATTAATCTTTTACTCAGAGCGAATGACTTTTGACACGATTCATCAAAATGATAATCATTATCTTTTCCTAGAAGATTATACAAGGGATGTAGTTGAGATGACAACATTGGTATGAATCTGTTATAACAATTTATGAGACCTAAATATGCTCTCAATTGTGTGATATTCTCAGGTGCAGGAGCTTCCATTATCGCACGAACCTTATCTTCAGTAGGATGAATTCCCTCCTTATCTATTCTGTGACCTAAGTATTCCACTTGTTTATTGAAGAATTTACATTTCTCAATATTGACCTTGACATTATATTTATTCAACCTTTCCAAAACAGAATTGACATTTTTTTTATGTTCACTTTCAGTAACGCCTGTAATCAAGATATCATCTAAGTAACAATTAACTTTCGGTAATCCTGACAAAATTTGGTCCATCACGGACTGAAATAAGGCTGGAGCACAAGAAATTCCATACGTTAATCGGGTGAACCTAAACATTCCTATATGCGTGTTTATGGTTAAATATTTCTGGAAATCTTCGTGTACTTGTAGCTGTTGATATGCGCCCGACAAATCCAAAACTGTGAATATTGTCCCACCTGCCAAACTTGCGAAAATATCCTCAGGTTTGGGTAAAGGATATTGATCTATATTGACAGCCTTATTAACAGTCACACGGAAGTCAGAGCAAATACGAACATCACCGTCTTTTTTTCTTACCACTACAATAGGTGAAGCCCATTCACTATAGCTTACGGGTTTGAGAATACCAGCTTGTACCATTTGTTCAATTTTTTTTTCAACTTTGGGTTTCAATGCGTATGGCATATTATAAGCTTTTTTGAAAATTGGTGTAACCTCTTCTTTCAGATTGAATCTGACTTCAAACTTCTTAATAGGATTACATAGATTCCTATCGAATACATATTCGAATTTTTTAGAAAGTTCATCTAGTAGCTTAGATGTTTCCAAAGAATCTATTCTGAAATAATTTTGCCAATCTGGAAAAAGGTTATCCAACCAATTTCTACCTAGTAGTGGAACAAAGTATTTATTTGATTCAATAACAGTTAAAAGTAATTCGATTGCTTCATTGTTCTGACAAACAATTACTTTGCACTCACCTACAGCTTTGATTCTCTCCCCTGAAACAGTATTCAGCTTAAAATTCACATTGGTTAAAGGAAAATTGAACATTTCGATGAATTGTTTATGTGACATAACAGTTTTACATGCACCTGTATCCACTTCAAACTGCACAGGTGTGCCATTCAACTTTAGCACAAGACGATGTGGACAACTACTATGATTGCTTGCACATACCTGATGGAGATTGTATAGGTCATTGTTTACCTCCTCACACTGTACCATACTAATGGAAGCATCATCTTTCATATCCTCCTGTACCGCTCCTACTTTCGATGACGGACACAGATCCTTGACATGCCCAAACTTCTGACAAATATAACATTTCCATTGTTTTGCTGGACATTTGTCTCTCGGATGGATCCTACCGCATTTTTTGCAACTACTGCTCGAACAACTGGACGGACGATCACCAGGCGATCTTGTTTTGTATGACTTATAATACTGATTTCGAACCAAATTAACTCCACTTCCATCACTGGTCTCATTAAAACTTTTGACTTGTTTCTCTGCTATTTCTGCAGCTTGTGCTGCTTTGCATGCACTTTGAAACGTAAGAGTGTCATCTGATAGTAGTTTTTTTTGAATGCTTTCTGAGCGTAGACCACAAACGAACCTATCCCTCAAAGCATCATCCAGAAACTGCTGAAAATTGCAAGTACTTGCCAGTTTGCGAAGTTCTACGATGTAATCAGCAATATTCTGATCAGATTTTTGGTTGCACCTATTGAAGATAAACCTTTTAAATATTTCTGACACTGGTGGTGAATAATGTCTCTTCAATATTGTTTTGACTTCATCGTATGCTAGTGCACTTGGTGTTCTGGGTGCCGCCAAATTCTTCAGTGTCTGATACACAGTTGACCCAGCTAAAGTTATAAACATGGAAACTTTCATTTCATCTGCTACTCTGTTGACTTTGAAAATGTGTTCGATTCTCTCCAGGTAGGTTTCAAACTCTTCTGAGGTACCACTGAACGGTTCTATGTTTCCTATCATCGACATTACGTTACTTCCAAATACGATCACGGCCCACGTCCAAAACTGAATCGGTTGAAGGCTGGTTGGAACGATTTCCAACAACAGATATATTATCTTCGTTGCTTTACCACAAAACC
>JAVJAQ010004883.1:0-34380 GCA_032362365.1 Zygogramma bicolorata | reverse complement strand
AATTTGAGATTAAACGACTTACCTGAAGGAAGTTCAATCCTCAATTATACGAGATGGCCACATCCGAATATATCACCCTGTAGTTCCGTTCTCGGTGCTCATTTCTGTGCGTATTGTAAAAAGCGTTGAAAGAAAACGAATACGATTCATCACCTATCTTTCGCCGTTGGCCCGCATTATTCATTATCTTCTGAGCGATATTACTTTTGGATCGCCCTGTATAGGGTTTTCGAGGGAGGGCGGGGGTGATATATTCGGACGTGGCCATCTCGTATAATTGAGGATTGAACTTCCTTCAGGTAAGTCGTTTAATCTCAAATTATACTTCGATGGCCACGTCCTCAATATCACCCTGTAGATGTTCAGAGTCTAGCGATCCAAAAGTCCCCTGTATATATTTTGCCATGGTTATCGAATTAAGAATCAAATTTGAGTTCCTAAGTTTTAATTTCCCATCACCAAATATACAATCCTTATAATAATATGAACTATTTCATAATGGAATTTGCAAATTCCGAATAATCCACTAGAGGCAAATTATAAAATTTGTTGAATACATTGGACTTCTCAGTCCATCAAGCCGCTTGCCGTATTTTCTCGATGGTGAGTCCTTTTCTAGCAGCCGCAGAAATAGCAGCATGTCTAGTGCTGTGAGCTTTAAACAACTGCGTGTCTATTCCACTCAGTTGAAGCCCACGTTTTATCCATCGCGATATTGTTTGTGTTGTTGCCGGATGATGCGGTTTTTTATATGTAATAAGTAATTGATCTTCCCCTGATCTTAGTTGCTGTGTTTTATTCATATAAAATTTTAAGACTGAAGCAACACATATATTTTGTTTTTCATGAAAATAGGGAAGGATAATCTTTGGTTGACATCTGTTGGGTGCGGAAGTTTTGATCAGGTCTTTGATATTGATTTCTATCCGATCACAGAACATGGATATATTCGAAAGTTTTATTTTAGACAGAGGTTGAACTCTTTGTGCTGATGTTGAAGCAAGAAGAAAAACTAATTTATATGTTATTTGTTCCATGTTCAGTGATTCCATAGGAGAAAGGGTTTCCAGATATTCTAAGACTAGTGTGGGGTCCCACGTTTCGTTGTATCTGGGAAACGTGGGTCGTTTTCTGAATACACCTTTCAAGAATCTATTCACAAATGTTTGATCTTTAATTTGTAATAAGGTATTCAGAGCTGACCTGTGTGTATTGAGCGTGCTATAACTCGCTCCATTATCATATATTCCTTTTGTAGAAAATCCATAATCTTATTCGGATCTGCCTCAAAGACTTCTGTACCCTTACAGAATGACTACCATTTTCTATATGTCGTGGCATATTGCTTCATTGATGCGAGGCTTAAGGAATTCATAATGGTTTCGATAGCTGACTCGAGTAGACCTTGTTTGGAATAAGCTTCCCGGACAAAACTGCTGCACCCAGGAAAAGGTTTCTCCACAGAGGATGTGGTTTTCTGAAAGGTGAAAGGAGTAATTCTTCCTCTGCATGCAAGATAATTGTATCAGATATAATAAGGATTTCAAATTTTGGATACCACGGCTGCGTTTTCCAAATCGGAAAAACCACGATGCCTTGGGCTTCATCCGTCACAATTTTATTTATTACTTTCGGCAAAAGTGGAAATGGTGGGAAAGCATAAAACACCAAATTTTTCCAAGAAACAGTGAAAGCATCGACAGCTTGTGATTCTGGGTCGGGATGCCATGACATGAATAGTTCACATTTTGTATTTGCATAGGATGCAAAAAGGTCAATTTTTGGCTGCCCGAATCGTTTTGTTATTTGTAGAAAAGCATTCGGGTTTAGAGTATACTCTGTCTCGATATTATTAGATCTCGACTCTTTGTCAGCTATAGTGTTATCTTTTGTGTTAACATAGGACGCAAAAATAAATATGTTTTTGCTTTCACACCACTCCCAAATTTGCCGGGTTACTAAGTTCAAATTGGGGTACTGAATTCCTCCCATACGATTTATATAGCTTATTGCTGTTATATTATCGATACGCAATAAGATATCACAATCTCTAGAGTTTTTAGAAAAACATTTTAGACCATTTAATGCCGCTAGGAGTTCAAGATGATTGATATGTTTTGAAATCTCCTCGGGATTTCAGAACCCTCTAGCAGTTTTATCACCACATGAAGCTCCCCAGCCCGAATTAGAAGCGTCAGCAAAAATGGTAAATGCGTAATGGTTGCATTTTAAAGTCATTTACTAATGTTTTTTAACCACCAATCCAAATCATCTTGTATATTATTTGGAAGAATGGTTTTCGCCTCATTGTGGTCTGGGGAGTGTTGTGGTTCGTATATCCCTCTAAAGAGGGGGAGGGGGGGTCGGATCCTCGCCGGGCCACCGTGCTGGGTAATCGCACGTTAAAAGGTAAGGCCTCGTTGATCCATTGCTCGCACAAGTTTCGACTTCTGAGGGTTGACGTTCGTCAGCTGGTTAACGGAAACGAACAATTTTAGAACAATTTTAGAACAACAACAACAATTGCCGTTACAGTTTTTGAGTGCTTAATATTTAACTCTTTCCAATCATTTCATGTGGACCCATCCATATGGTACAGCTGGACAGACCGATACTAAAGTACCAATGATTTCAGCAAAAAAACGAATTTTTACAACCCTTTTTGATTTCAAGAACTGTATTGATCCTCTAATGTTCTCGGATTTATCGGATGGAACTGCGATGTGCATTTTCTTGCTGTTAAATAAGAAACCTAAAAATTCGATTTCTTGCGAAGGTACTAAAATACTTTTATCGTAATCAACAATGAACCCCAAAGACTTTAGAAGTTGGATCGAGCTATCAATATTTAACAACGTTTGTTCTCGGTTTTTACCTAATAAAAACCAGTCATCCAAATATAACACCGATTGGTATCCTAGGGATCGCATATAGTTTATGATAGACTCGAAAATTTTCGTAAACACCTATGGGGCTGTAGCCAGGCCCATTGGCAACACTGTGAATTCATAAAGCTCATCATTGTAGGTGAATTTCAAAAATTTACGATAATTGATATGAACAGGTACAAGAAAATAAGCATTTTGCAAATCTATTTTTGCCATGTAATAGTCTTCTGTTATCATATTTTTTGCGGTTCTATAATCTTCTAATTTGAAATGGGGACAATTTAAATTTTTGTTCAGTTCTTTCAAATTCAGAATAAACCGATGTTTACCATTAGGTTTTCGCCGCAAAAAATATGGAGATAAAATTTCTCCTGAACAGTGGGTGCTACGCTGAATAGCTCCCATTGTTAAAAGATCAGCAATACTTCGAAACAAATCAGCGGAAGGCTGTTGCTGTCGAAGGGTGATTCGTTTGGGTTTGGAAACAAAAGGGATTTTATACCCTTCTACCCAACTGAGGATAACTTTATCGTGAGTAAGGCGTTTCCAATTCTCATAAAATAATGCTATTCGTCCTGCGTAACCTACCTCTATCGACGTCTGTTCCAGGTGCTGGCATTCCCCTTGTATTTTCTCTCGGCCTTCGTTGTTTTGTGCCTCTCCTGTCGAACTTCCCCCCTCCTTTTTTCTTTTAATTTTATCCGTGCTTTTGGTGGAGGACGTTGATAGTTTAAATGATTCGTAGTACGTTTCTGGGGAGCTCGAAGAAGTTCTTTTGCTGTTGACTCCATCAACTGTGCAGACTTACACTTGTCTGCAAAATCGGATCCAAATAGAAAGTCGTCAATCCCTTGTTGAGATGCAATTTTTTGCACGCTTGGATTGAAATGTGGAGTCAAATTGTACTTTCTATGTGTAGATATGGTATGCTGCATATCGGTAAAGATTTTTCCTGCATCTACCATACACGTTATTAGACCCTGGTCTAAGTTATCATGCTGGGACAGCGCCTTTGATATACCTGTCCCCAAAGCAGACAGACCTTTTTCCATGATTTCCTGAAGGTTTTGCTGGTAATTATCTTTTTTGAGCTCACCTTGTGATAGCAACGTTTGTACTTCCGGGTTCAGTTTTGGGGCCCCAAGGGCATGGCAGTTTCCCGGGATACTATATGTTCGAAGAAGAGATTGTCGACTGTCTCTCTCTAATCCGGACCTAAGATACGTTGTCCATCGTTTTGCCAAATCATCCACAATATCCGGACCTGACAATGCTTCTGTAGAAGGATTGTCACCAAGAAGAGTAGAAATCACATCCGGCTGATTGTTTTGTTGGATGTCGACAGCGTCTTCCACCCCGTCAGGCTCGGGTGTACGTTGCACGACCCTGGGCACAGTGGAAAATTTCGAATCCCCCGAACTTGTTGAACTTGAGCTGTCCGATGAGTCATCACTACCTGTCGAATGAAAAAGTGCTTTAAAGGAATCAAATATGGACGTCCTGGTCTGCGTAGGTCTGTCTGACTCATCTTAAGAAGGATTCAATGTGACATAATGATATTACTCACTATGATTCTTAGAACTGAGTATTAGCCCCAGCCTGAGAATGAATGATCCAACTCATCCAAAGTATTATCTTTGGTGAGTGTCGAAAAAAAATAATGATATTACTCATTATATTATGGATTCTGTGCAAACTGTTGCATGCCTCTCCAAACTGAGTATTAATCCCAGTTGGAGGACACATCGGCTCCCACAAATGTGAAAATTTTCACTCACTTGATACATCAAACATTTTCTCCAATTTCCTCAACTTCAGTTTCATCCTCTCCAGGCCTTTTTCGGCTTTCCTTTTGTTCATTCTTGGCATTGTTCTAGTCACGATACACACTTTCAGAGCGTAAGAACGATAATGAATAATGCGGGCCAACGGCGAAAGATAGGTGATGAATCGTATTCGTTTTCTTTCAACGCTTTTTACAATACGCACAGAAATGAGCACCGAGAACGGAACTACAGGGTGATATTGAGGACGTGGCCATCGAAGTATAATTATCTACACTGATATTATAGGTTTGTTTCTAATGTTCGTTTGTTGGTTTGCAGGGGGTAATTCAGGAGAGAAGCGGGCGAGATGTGATGCTCTCGGTATAGACGAACATAATGTTCACCAAAAATCAATGGTCTCTATTAGTTTTACAAAAAAGTACCTCGTACTATATTGCTAGCTTTGATATTTGAATCACTGCAACGAAATCACTGGAAAGAGGTAGAATTGGAAGTGAATCAACGTACAGACTAAACCGCTGATCGTCGAGGTCTGAAAATTGGAGGATGTGTTTTGTGTATGACGTAGACACCCGATAAGAATAAGAATCCACCCCTAAGGGGGTGAAAATCGGGATCAAAGTTTGTATGGGAAGTGATGCCTTGGTTCAATATATTTCAAATTTCCATTAATATTCTTCAACAGAATAAATGGAGATGTTTGTATTTATTGAATCTCATCGCCTTACAGGGTGAAAAAAGAGTATGAAGTTATTAGGCGGGTAAATCAACGCACAGCCTAAAATACTGATCATAGAGATCTGAAACTTGGAAGGGGTGTTCTTTGTATGACGGACGCATCCGATAAGAAAGGGTTTTCCTAAATTCAAAATTGGTATGGGACAACCAGATTCTTAGGTTTGATCTACTTCAAGTTTTTCGTGCGAGACATGTTCGAAGGGGAGCATATTATGGGGCTGTAAGAGAACAGGCAATTTTTTGAGGTTATAGAGAGAGAGGGATAAATTGTACACTAGTTTCGATCCCGCCTAATGAGAATGACATGGTGGAACGCGGTCTAATAAATAACTATGAGGATTGGGGCCGAATAAAATGGGTAAAAGCGTCGATGTATTTAGTAGGGGTTTGATTATCAAGGTTGTGGTAGTCATTGATTCCTGGTATCGGAGGAAATCAGGAACCATATTCACCAGGTCGGGTGGAGGAGTGCTGGAACAAACACTGTTACCAGACACTAAACATATATCATCAGAACCTTAAAGGAATAACGATGAACGCAACACTACAGCGTCCCTAAAACTAGATGGGGTAGTGGGAACGGCAGGAACCTGCAAAGGAACTACCTACGACGAAAACGGGCAACAATGGGAAGTCGTTGTTATTATGGGAACCATCAAAACGAAATAAGCCTTCTTGTGGAATGTCCCATCCAGCGGGTAATATGAAAAATCCGACTGATAATGGTATAACTGGTTTCAAGCATCCTGGGCCAATTGTCAAAGAAAGAAAGTCCTGACAAAATGGTTGAGGCTTTCGCGGGTTTGAAGGCCGTCGTTCTTCTAAGGGGTGGAAGAAAGTAAATCGTCATTGTTATTATAGTAACTACATTGTGAGTAATTGATATTATCATTAATTTTTAGCATTTCCCGCTAAGTCTACAGTACAGTGGAGTTAGGGGCTGAATTGAAATTCAACCCACCTTATTTGATGCCACTATGTGCCAATGAATACTGGTAAATCTCTCATTTTATCACACTGTCCAACACATAGTCGTATCGTACCTTCTACTTTTGAGGACCAACCCTAATAATTTTCCTGTTTTAGAAAACATATAAGCGAAGTATACTCCTATCATAGTTCACACTAGTGAATTACACAGGATGGACAAGAATCTCAGAAATTATCTCTCATCTATAAATCTCAACTTGATAAATTTTCCGAATTGAATTGCCATCACGTTATCTGGTAACTTATTTCTTCCTGTTTTATTGCCCTCAAACCTAAAATGCGAAGCCACTAGCAAGGAATTTATTCGATTGTTCAAGTTGAGTTTGAATCACAGACACCAGAAATTATTTTTTTTGCACTCTGTGGCCATAACCTTTTTTGTTCATTCATCAGTGAAATGACTTGACTGAAAATTGGTCCTCTAATAGCTAGATTTACCCGAGCAAAATTATATTTCAACAGAAATATCGCAAGATAAAACCAGCGAAGATGAGGTTCAGGATGATGACAATTCATTTTTGATAGATTCAGTACCCGTAAGAGAACAAAAACATTTAGAGTTTACTGGTCCTGAGGAACCCTGCATAAATGTAGGAACTCCTGATTTTCTTGAACTCTGGTTCCCCAAAGAGCAGATCAGAGACACATATTCCAGCTCAATCATGTGTCGTTCTCGATTTAGTTGGCTCTTAAGAACAACAATATATTGATGAATCAATGATTCTGTTTAAAGGTAGGGGTAGTTTCAGGAAGTTTTCGCCAAATAAGCCCTTCAAGAGAGGCTATAGAGGTTATGGCAGGTATTCAGTCTCTTGTTTGGAGATTTTTTTTTTCTGAGCGCAATGGCTCCAGTGAAATGCAGAAAGAAGAGGGGTAAAGGAATTTCCCAGAAAAACACAACTTTTTATGATGACGATCCGCGCTTGAGCAAACCTAATGTTATGAATATTCGGTTATTGGACGAAAAATTATGTTTCGTGTGGCTAGAAGATATTGACTGAGGAGAGATTAGGAGAATTTTATTTCATTTCAATAACAGTCACAAAACTTCATATATTTCGACTTCGAACAAAAAACTATGAAGGAAGGAACTTACAAATATTTCAGTTTACCGCCATTCGATAATATTGTTGACCAAACATTGTTGACCCTACATTTGATTTTAGATGCAGTCAACTGTAGATTATCCTTCCACTATTGGTCAGGATCCGACGTCACAAAGTAGTTTTTCTTCAGGTGAGATGCGTCGTGCAGTAATAAAAAATGTAGATGTTTGTTGCAATCCGCACATAACATATGCTTGAAAAGAATATAGAATATTCGCTTTCAGTCGGATACTGTCATACAACTGAGTAATTATCTAATATTCCAAGAGGAGCTCTAATCTTATTCGGGTTAATTCACTTCTCGACCTCTTCTGACTGACTCGATAAGATAGTATTGTACAAAATTGTAAATAGGACATTCAATTCCAATCCTCAGTAATGTTTTGGTCTGGACGTGAAATGTTCAAATTTGATGTTTTCGTTATTTCCCTGATATTTTGTAATGTTTTATTCTGTGACAGATGCTCTGCGGTGAGTTAATTGAATAATAAAAGTATTATGCATAAGAGTGATAATAGACGAATAATAATTTGTTGAGGGCACCGTGGGCCGAAGAAATCGTTGGTATTGCTTTGTCACCTTTGTTCACTTCAAATAGAGGATGAAAATAGGTACAGTCTGAGATGCTGATCATAAATACAACTCCATCGATTATGTGATATCGGGACTCTCGGTAGTATAAAACTTTGGAAAAACTAAAGTACAATGTTTAATTTCCTGTCTTTACAATTTTCATTACACAATTATTGCAATATTGAATTGAACTGGCCCATACCTGATGAAAGTCTATATTAACAAAAATATCACAGTTTCCTGTATGTTTCTCCCTAACAATGGGTTTATAAAACCGCGACTCGTGTTTTGCTATACAATAGCTTCCTCTAGCATGAGATTAAAACGAATGAACTATAGTTGGGAAGACTGTAGTATAGCAAAACACGGTTCGTGGTTTTGTAAACCCATTGTCAGTTAGATTCGTATGTATATGAACCTGTAGTATTTTCGAATTGCAATATTGTGTGAATGTTTTTTGGCGATTCTTCGCTCAAAGACTCGCTCACTTCATTGGAACATCGTAGAAGGTTTGAAGACATAGATGTTTTCACGGTCGGTGCTCTTCTGAATTGTTATCAATCTTCCACCCTTGGCAATATCTACCCGGATGACTCGACGAGTACAGAAATCCCACCGCTTTGTTGTGAATTTGAAAACCTGTCCAACCTCTCTTGCTCAGGGATCTTTTTTCAATAGAACAGCTGAGCTTTGGAATCCCTTGCCGAAAGAGGTTTTTCCTGAGGCTTACCGACTTGAAAAATTCAAAATTAATGTTAATTCGTGTCTCCTGTCTCTAGATTCACGCGGTGTTCTTTGAACATTAAAGGGCTTCCCTTTCGTGTGAATCTGCACACAAAAAAATGTCCGGAATCCATTTTTTCTCTCCCCGGGAAATGAAAAATGAAAAACCTTTGGGTTTTCCGGCCAAATTGCTAAATTTTTCTTGATATGTAACTGAAATATGGTGGAAAGCAGAAATGAATCATTCTGTCAGTTACGTTTCGAAAGTAAGTCTGCCTCCTTGATGTTTTTTCTTTCTTTCTTTCCAGGACAGAGAAAACCCAGAAAAGGGATTCCAGGTTATTGCAATTTGATTAACTAGTATCAACAACCGAATCATCAACCTTCAGAATATATCTGTGTAATCCCTAGTAGAATCATCAGTGTCGTTTTCAATTCATTAAACAAACAAAAAACGATGTTCCGAAAAGTTCAATGCATTGAATTGAATGAGAATTGTGATGATTTTAGATGACTGAGATATTTGCTTTCTGGTGTGGCAAATTAATGAATCCCCGAATTATGTCCCTGACAATATATCTCCTTGCTTAACAACCAATCAGTCTATTTCAAATTTTGAAATTCAGCCAATAGAATCCGAATTACAGTGAAAATATAGCTTGTCGTTGTATTTTAACGGTGATAAACCTGCTTAGTTTTTGTTTTACTAGCTGTCAAGTGAAAATAATGATTTAAATTATAAACGTCAAATCTATGTGTTTTGATTAATTATATTTCTTAATCAATATGAGCGATCGTTGGGGACAAATGGCGATTGGTATCATAGATGAAGCAGTGGAAAAGAGTATTCCCTTGAATACGGCCAGAAATAAAGAATCAATTACCAGGCAATTCAACAATTTTTGCTCAAACAGGGGTTATATTGTCGTCCTAAATATAATTCGTGGTATGATTAATAACCTATAATTTTTTGGAATATCAATTCATTGGCAATCCCAATGCAAGAAAATACAACTCGTCCTGCGGACTCGTTGTATTTTCAGCTTTGGGATTGCAATTCATTAATATTCCAAAAAATTATCGGTAATAATCATACCACTTATTATATTACCCCTGATAATATCACATAACTTTTTGAATCTCAGATATTTGTTCTGTTCTGAATATTTTCAAGGGAGAAAACACCATGTGAAATAATTTTTTTATCTACATCCGTACTCTAATAATACACTTAAATGCCCACAACCCGTTTTATGATGAGATCCATTACGATACAGATTTTTCATTACGATACAGATTTTCAACCAATAGAAACCCATAATTATTCAATCATGCATGATGTGCATGCTCTGCATTTGACGTTTGCCAAGTCAAAATCGGTATAGGTAATGAATTTTTGAAGAATATAGCCAAACTTCGATAATCATAACAAAATGTCTGATACCAACGATATGGGAAAATCATCTGCCGGTGGAGGTGTCGAAGCCTCCACCGGCAGAAATACAGTTAGAATGATTAAATTTTTCATTTGACAAATGCATGATTCATTTCTTTAAAGAAGAGACAAAGGTTCGATTCCGGCCTCGAGTAATCTTTTTTTTTCAATTTCTGATCTTCTCTTCATTTCTTATCGTTTTATTTCTCGGAGTAATACCATTAATTACAATTTTGTAGAATTTTTCGAAGAAATGCGTTTAATTAGTATTATTGTGTGCAATACAAATATAATATTTGTAGTTCTTCACTGTTTATCGGGCGTATATAAAGTAGCGTATGCAAGTCTCATGTAATGGTTATTGATACACTCGCATCAACCATACGAAACTCACCTTCGGCTCGTTTCATATCCCGGTTGATGCTCGTGTATTAATAACCATCATTACATGATCGTTGCATAATAAACTATTATCTTGATTAGGGGAAGAGAAAATTTCCCGAATTCAAATGTCATATATTCAGATCCCGCATTTCCAATAACTACATCAAACGACAACTCTCTGGAGTTTTTGTAAAAAACGTGACTTCCAATGAATGAAGGGGCACTGTCACGGCCTATGTTTCCTCATACAGCACCTATTGAAAGTAATATAGGAATTGAAATGGAAAAAACTGCTATCCTCTCGGAGGATCCTGTACTCTTCACTCAGGATCAGGCCTGTATTAAGCATGCTTGCCATGTCACGCATTTTATGTTCAATTAACAGAATGAAAAGTTCTGTATGTTGTATATTCCAGAAAGATGTGGAGAGCAGAAAGGTCTAGAAGAATTTCCATGACCATGTGATGGGGAAGACCGCAGCGATTTTCATTTGTGTGAGAGATATGATTCAAAATTTTATCTGGAATATACTCCTTTCCTCTTTTTTTGTAACTGATCTCAGAGATTTTCAAAATGTCTACTCCTTTCGGAAAAATTCAGAAACAGCGACCTATCTGATCATCAGAGCTGACGGGCAAAAATGAAATTTTGCCCACCAACTTGATGCAAGTAGGGAATTACAGACAATTTTTGGGCCTCCCCCCTGTACTTTGGGGCAAGAAATGACGGTAGAAGAGGGGAGTGGAGGGGTGAGGGGGAAATCGCATCACCAGCAAATGAATCTGACTACGCCAAATCCATCTGTCTATAGGAGAGGGACAAGTTCACCCCATAAGGTTTCACAAACCAATGTGTACTCATCTGCTCTCTGAAATCACCCATTCCAATGATGTGGTGGTGGGGTGTCACACACAATGCCTCTCGTGGAAGAGAGGGTGCAACGCATATCAAACACTTTCAACTCGTTTACGCACTCCAATGCTATGGTGGGTGCCTCTCCTAGTGGAGATATTACGATAAAAAAGTCTTCAAATATTGATATTTTCATATCCAGACTGAAAATAATTAAATTATTGAAGAGAATTGTTATATGGTTGAGGAATTCCTGAATACCCAACACTCTATCATATGATAATATATGACATGTTGACAGTTCTTATTCATTCATATATCGGTTGTATTCTGATCCTTTCCGAAAGTTCTTCTTGCAGAGTATGAGCGGTTTCCATTCCCGTGACGTTTCTTTCAGTTATTGTGTGTAAATGTATTTTCACGTTTGCACTTTTCAACTGAGGTATAAAGATTATTATTATCATTATACATGCACATCCTTACGAAGCTCCAATGACCATTGAATATTCAGAGTGGCATATGTCAACGCATATAGTTGTAAGTGATGGTGGGATTGAGACACCCCTATGACCACTCCCAACTCTTTCAGAGCATCTAGTTGCTTGAATTGGCGGTGGGGTTGTTCTACCAGCGAACTGTGTGCATGGCATAGGTTCGTAGTAGAAGGGTGGCCACTTTTCCATCATATGAGAAACGATCAGTACGACGTTTGAATATTACAAGTTCGTATCTGCAGCAGTTAGCAATTGGTAGAGAGTTATTCAGTGCCTAATAAAAGTAAAACTGAATCCGTATTGCGGATCGAACTATGATGTTGCAGCCAGTTGAGTTTGTTGTCTGAATGGGATCGAAATTTTGTCATAATGACACAAAGGTTGTTTCGTTACAAATCGCAGTAGTATTCGGAATGTGATAGAGTTTCAATAAATTCTCAGATAGCGACGATTCCCCTGAGAACAAAATCTCACCTTCTATACCCCCTTATTTCGGTTGACGGGTCATAATGAAATCCAATTATCAAAAATTTGATTTTTTTTTATATAAATTTATGATGACTCTTGGTGAAAGGACAGTATTTGATTTTACTGTGGGGTTTTTTGGTAGACTCTTCCGATTGTCTCTTCTTTGATTCTGTAAATTCCCTGATCATGACTTACCGAATTTGATTTTCATTATTACAATGTATTGGTATGCATCAAATACCACTCCAAAACAACTTGAAATCTCATGTATATTATAGGTTTAAATGTCTTCTATTTTATTTTTTATGAATTATCTCTTGTGGTTTATCTCATTTCAATTGGGGGTGGGATGGCGTAGTATGAGAATTATCTATACTCCACCTTTTTCTTGCCACTTGATTTCAATCACTCGTTTTCCCATCTATTTCGAAATTATTTCTCCAAAATTTTCTTAGACACTTCTTGGCCGTGAGTGATAACAAGTTCTTTTCGAAATACCATGTACTTTTTGATAAATATATACCCCAGTCCTTATTTCAATATCAATAAAAGTCAGCCATCCAACTGAAGATTTCATTCCGAAATGATGTTACTGGCGACATCTCTGAGATGTTTCCAATAGTTTTCATCTTTGTAACATTTTCATTTGCCGCCCTCTAAGTACGGTGGATGGTACTGTTTCATCAATCACGAATTATTATCTTCATTCGCAAGCAAATTTCAAAAAGCCTGAGAAGGCTGCAGCTATTATGTTCCGTAAATGTATAGGTCTACCAGTTTTATCCTACCTAGACGCCAGTCATGATTTTGAATTTTTTGTGTGAAAATAAAGCTACAATTCTATGAATTCCGTAGGCTTTACCCAGACTATTCTGTTGAATCGGAGGCTCTGCTTATAGCTGTTCTCGGTGGTTCCGCATATCGCCGCTACTCTCGGAACTAGAGACCATACCGGACAGAAATTTTGGCCGGTCGCATACAGAAGACCATCATTCTCGGTACCTCGCCTTTACTCGGGACTCACGAGTTGCGAAAACTTGACGTAGAGACTCGTAAAATGATGCACATGTATAGAAGCATGCATCCAAAATCGTCCTTTTCACGGTTATATCTCCTTCGACTACAAGGAGGCCGTGGAGTTTTGAGTTTGGAGTGTCATCATATCAGAATATTACTGGATGAAGCCTGTGAAGTCTTCAGGAGTTCGGGTCCCCTTCACTGTATGGTCCGAGACCATGAAAATGCATTAAATTGGCGCCTTTCTGTGCAAGGTAGCACGGCACGCTGCTGATGAACTTGGTATGGCCTTCAACACCGAGCGGATAAATCAACTCTCTGTCACCGAGTTGGAGCCCGCACGGAGAAAAACTCATGTCATAGTTGCAGAAAATTCCGAAATGCTGCAGCTGCATACAGGCAAGCTCATGCATGGAGTCTTCTTTGAGAACATCATGGACCATGGCTTGTCTGTTCTCATGTCAGGTCATGTGAGCTGAAGTCAGAGACTGAAGGGTTCATAATAGCGTGCCAAGACGGTGTTTTGTCCGCCAGAGAAGTGTGATAGGTGTGATATAAGATGCAGGGCCTGCCGACAGGCGCCTGAGACATTGATGCATTTGTCATCTTGTGCAGTTTATGTGGTCTTGGCCCATATCCATCGCCATAACGAGGCTTCACGAGTGCTGTAATATTTTCTTCGACACTCGTATGAAATAGTCAGAACACCGGTACCGCCTTATGCTCCATTGAGTATTGAGTCGGTTATTCGGTAAGACAGGTTTAGATCGATTTCTTTCAGTTTTCTGGTAGGACTCTAAAAAACAATTTTGATCCTGATCCAATGAAAATCAGGTATATTAATCGGGTGGAGCAGAAAAGGGGAATTTTTGGTCAGTTACAGAGTGGTTTGCCTGTTTGAACAAATATCGTATATAAATAAATTCTGCATAGTGCGCCTTTCTTCTGATCATATATATCTCATCGCTTAACAATATTTTCTGGGAATTTCGTGAAAGAAAAATCGAGTTCATATTATCGATTTTGATATTTCTAAGATAAATTCATTTCGATGATATAATTCAGTGATATGTGTTTCAGATCCTTGTCGCGGAACAACAGCAAAATAAACCAGCATACACATCCGGAATAAAGACAGCGAATTGGAAAAAATCCATACTCACTCACCAGAACTATAGCAGAGTGCATGTGCACAATGATCCAGATGCACAAGCACAGTATGTGATAACACAAACAGAAGAAACACAAAAGATCTATCCTGTTTACAACGCGCATTCTTATGAGCCAGGAGTCCATCAGGGTGCATTAGAAACAAAGTCACACACAGGTAACATATTCGTGTGGTATGCATCGCTAACACACCACTCAAATAAGACAAAAATCAGGAAGCTCTTCTCAATGAAATCAATAAAATATGTAGAGTGCTCAAATTTTTTCTCGATTTCCAGACGAATAACGATTTGATTCTAGCGAAACCATTGATATTGTCAAAAATCCGAATGAACCAATGAATAGAGCTTGTGAAAATGACCAGAAAATTCATATCAGGAAATTCCCGACTTGTTAACTCTTGCCGACAGAAGTGCTCGAATTGAATGGTAGCTGATTTACACTTTGTTTATTCCGATAATGAGTCCAAAATTCTCAATCAATTCAACGCGAAACTACAAATGTTGCATCGTACTCTCCATATCTAGGTTTCAGCCCCATATTGATATTTGGCACACTTTGCAAACAACGGCCACAAAATATTCGAGGGGATTGATTTTTGTCAAAGAAAAAGAACTGATATATCTGTGATAAATTTTCAGCGCCTTCATAAAATGATATTCGGTAGGACATTTATATTTGCACGTTTCACACATGTGAAGCATATCTGCCTATCAAGCGGAAGGCCGAGGTTCGAATCCTCGCCGGGCCACCGTGCTGGGTAATCGCACGTTAAAAGGTAAGGCCTCGTTGATCCATTGCTCGCACAAGTTACGACTTCTGAGGGTTGACGTTCGTCAGCTGGTTAACGGAATGAACAATTTTAAAGAGCAATATGCGAGAAATGAAAAATTCGTATATTGTTATTATCTTCCGAGTGATATGAGTCGTGTGTTTAAGGTCCACTCATATGCCAATAAATATTCAAACATCAAGCAGAGAAACATTGAATTTCTGATAGTTTTAAAATATTGTCGAAACATCTATGATCATCAGAACTTAATTTTTGTTACTGAATTGATGTTATCTATGAAAAAAATACCAAAAATGCAGATAAGTGTTTGACAATTTTAAGTTCGTGTGTGGTCTTTCGACATCCCATATAGAGTTTATTGATCATCACGTGCACGTGGATATGCAAGTAAATTCACAATATTTTAGAGAAAAAAATTGAGACTAAAGAATTACGATGATTTTTTTCATTTGTTTGAGCAGAGAAGGCTTGCGTCATTTTTTGGTAGAATAAATGTGAAGCTTTAGTAAGTGTACTGTTCCGTCTGAGCTTCTCAATATTTATTATCCGTTCGGTATGGTAGACTATTTAGAAAATTGCCGAATACGTCCGAAGCACTTTGTAAAAACCTTCTCTAACAGTTCAGTTATAATCAATTGTTATGAAGGGCTGCTCTCTGAATGAAATCCATAGTAACAGCATCTTTCGCAGTAGCGACATTATTAACAAATTGTTTCGTTGCCGACAAAATAAAGGAGAAAACATACGACGGGCAATGACTAGCAAGATTTCCAATAACAAACTTTAAGAAGTTATTCAAAAGTGTAACTCTGACTTGAAGAAATTTTTGCATGCTATCGAAGTCAACTTGACTTTGAAAATCGAAGATATTCAACATAGGCTTGCTTCATTCGAAAAGTAAATCGAAATTTTCGCTAAATTTGAACTCTTGGGTAGGAATCAAAGAAAAACCAATTTGATCATATTCGGCTTAGAAAGAGAAGAACATGATCAAAGATTGTGGACTTTCACGGCCGGCAACTGATGAATTGTTAGAAGTTTCCGGGCTCCTGAGTCGTGGTCCGCAGGTTTTTGTGTCCGACGTTTCGTCTGCATCTGCGGCAGACATTCTCAAAGGCGGTAATGGTCGAAGTACCCTTCCCTGTTGCGAGGCTTCGATTTGATTTGGTTCAGATGACGTGTCATCATTCATCGGATATAGAATCGGGCTGTCAATTAACTCTAATTGATTTTTAGAAACCGTTTCTTCTCTCATTGGGTAGATCCGTGTATTTTGAACAACTAGCATCCGTGTTCCATGGATGTTAAGGCTCTCTTCACTGCGGTTGAAGTTGCGTTCCTCCGAAGTCGAAATCATGACTTTCCAACAGAGCGCGTTCGGCCATCGCGGATTTTTGTGTTTGGCCATTTCGACAGTTCCTTTTGTGCTCGGTTAACCGCGTAGTTATGTCCCTCTTTGTATGTTTGCTGGAAAGTGGTTGACAGTCATCACCCGAAGACGATTGCGGATACCAGAAATCGAAACGTCGTGTGTACACTCAACCTGAAACTTGGTTTCAACATTTTTTCATAATATTTCATTAATTTTCTTCATTTACATTTTTAGTATTTTCACATTCGATACCTCAGATATCTTGTCACAAGATTATTTCATTTATTTCGTTAATTAAACATTTTTTTGACTCGTATTTCGTACTCGATATCTCGATTTTTTATAACAACAGTATTTTTCTTTGATCAATCAATCCCTAATTTCATTTTTGACCAAAAAACTGCATTTTTCAGTCTGTTTTCCTCCACGATGGGGACAATTCGTTTTTACATTTTCGATTAGTATGGTTATTGAGTTACTACATTTGCATCATAAACTTGACAATTTTGCCAAGCACTAAACGGTTTTCCATCGTCGCATTCAAAAATCTTTTGGAATTATTTTGCACTCGTTTCCATAAACACTAAATTATTTCTTCTGTTTTCTATGTACTCAATGTGGTTCACTTCAAACGTATCATCTTCTTCTATAATACTATTATGATCCTTGATTAATTGTTTCAATTCTCCTTTATCCATACACGTTTTTAATTTCAAGTCATGTCAACTACTATTTTTGAATTTTTTGTTCTAACTATAGTTTCATATTCTTTCTTCATCTTTCCTTCAATTGCTTTCTGCAACACCATAATGTCGTCTTTATTTCTACACCTTATCTCAATACTTTCATTTTTCATTCCTTTAATAGAGCTGGCCACAGTGTTCAGTTTCTTTGGATTTATATTTGCTTGTAGTTCTAATGTTATTTTTAGAGAAGGCTGGTTTTATTGGACAATTTTTATTTTTTCAGGTGAATATGTTTCCTGGGGTATTTGGCCATATAATGTTGAATTTTTCATGTTCTTTGTATTTTCACTGATTTCCTTCAAATATTCCTCTATATTCTCATCATTGGACTTGATTTGATTGCTTTTTTCGCCATGACTCTTTTTCAGGAGGACATTATTTTCTTCTATTGCTGTTATAACTCTTTTTCTTTCATTACTTCTTCTTCATCTTAAATGATCAGTTTCAACAAAGTAATTTCCTTTTGCAGTTCTTCTGAACGAATTTTTATTTTGGAAAAGTTGCAACTCTTCCCTCTTTACTATTTTCTTGGGTGTAATTGATCAGAATGGGTTTGAAGTTTCCAATGTTTTCATCATTTTGGAAATGCCAGCTGTTTCAATATCTTGACTGAATATTTCGTTTTGAGAGCTTGTTGGAATTTATCATCACTGGGGTAGTCAAGCTGCAGGTAAAAGCTAACAGCAGCCTTTCTTTCAATGTAGGAGCTACTGTAAAATTTTCCAGTAACTTTTAGTTCCTGACAAAGAATCAATTTCCTTTTAAAGGCTGATTGATAAATATGACTACCGATCACAAGAAATGGTATCTGCGTTACTAATGTCACATTCCTGCTAGAGCAAGGCATACTCGAGCTACCCGAAAAATCTGCAGTCGAATCAAAAACTCTTAGTTGCGGGGTGTTCGAACCGATCGCATTTGTATCTGATGGCCAGATCATTCCAGGCTACTTCATTGTTGAATTATAATCAAAATGGAATTTTTTCAGCAGATCGTAATTTTCAGATATTGATACCAGTGAATTCCCAAGACCAAACAGAACAATTTTCAAGAGAAAAATCGAGTACAAATCTATGGAAATATATGAAAAGTGTCCATCAGGCGTTACAGGACAATTTGTGTATATTTCGTCTTGTAACCAGTACTTAAATTGCTGGAGAGGACGAGGGGTCGTCCAAAACTGTGCGCCAGGAACACTCTTTAATCCGAAAACTTTGGAATGTGACTTTCCGGATAAGGTAGAGTGTATAACAGGTCAGTATTATTTTTGATCGCTCTATTCTACTAATGAGATGTGTGTTTATGAAACTCAGACTTGAATAGTTTTGACATTATCAGAATTTGCAACTTCACTTTGTATTTCTAATCTTAATATTACCCCCCTTACCAGAAATTTCTGCAATGTACTGCAGACATATTCTTCGGTGAGAGCGATGTTTCAGTCATCATAAACTGACGTATTCATTTGGCATAACTGAATAAGAGACATTTCATTGCCAGTCTGGATACCGAAAATCATCGTTTTTTTTCTATTTTCGCATCCAGGGTATTTCCAGGAAATTCATTGAACGAAGATAACCATTGTTCGAATGTTTTTTGAGGAGGTAGAAATGTCCTGAGATCCATTTTTGGGTTTTTCCCCCCCTGGAGATGAAAAAGAAAAAATGGATTTCAGAAATGATGATAACTCCTGTTTGATTTTCGTAGCGTAGTGGACGACTTCAATGATTGTTACCCTTTTATAATATTTCAGGCCCAACACAAACTTCTTATGCAAACTTACGTGTCGCAAAATCAATAGAACAGGCCAACTGTCCAGAGGGATTCAGTGGGCTCATACCCAATTACACTGATTGTTCGAAATTCATCAGTTGTAGTAACGGCCAACCATTCCCAATGGACTGTCCCCCAGGAACACTTTTCGACATGAACCAAAATATCTGTGATCACCCTGAAAAATGCACTTGTTTCAACGGACAATCTGGTACAGCCTTCACAATCCAAGTCGGTCATCTGGGATCCCTACCTGAGGGAAAACAAAATCAAGGTGAGACTCCTAAAAAATGAAGTAAACCCTTAAATTAGGTTAAAAATTTGGTTGAAAATTACGGAGGCTACCCATGATAAAAGGGATGAAAAATACATTTTCGAGAAAAGGAAATTTGAACAATGCTTGATATTATTTTGTGCATGAAATACCTGACCCCGCTCAAACGTTATGGAAAATTGATCTATTTGGGAATCACCCGAATTTTTTATATTGTTTAGAGAAAGTTTTCCTGATTGAAAGTTACCATTGCGCTAAAGTCCAATAACCAATTTTCCCGGAGATATCGGCCAATAATACAGGAAAATAAATCTGTAAAAAAATGAGTTCATTGATGTTGGATATAATGTAGCATTTTGAGAAACCTTTTCGAACGATGGAATGAGCTACTGTGCATTTATACTCCACGGAGAATAACGGGGGTTCACCCACAAAACATGGTTGTACGTGGATATTCACTTTGTGTTTCTATGAGTTGGAAATTGTAATAATATAACTGAAAACGTGAAAGGAAATGTGAACTTATTTCCAGAAACGGGTATAAACATATATTATTAGAGTATTCACATCAGAATTTTTGATTGAGCATTGTAGTAATGGTATGATTTCAACAAATTGTGTGAGAATTTATTTTTTATTATCACCCCATGAGGGCATTTCTTGTGGAGAGTGTGTACAGTTCAATTTCAACAACTCCTGTTTGAGTAATCTAGAATTATTGTTGAGGTATGTAATGTGGCTATACATTATTCAACCTATTGTAGACCTGTGTGGTGGTTCTCTTGCCCTGTCCAATAAGAAGCTCAAAAACACCAGGTTGAACAGAGGATACCAAATTTCAGGATCATGTCGCGCATATTCAAGTACAGCTTATGAATTTCATCTTGACACGTAAATGGTACAGTTTAATAGATGTTTAATATTAAAAAAAAAAACTTGAAATGTGTGAAATATGAAAATGATCCTTTCAGAATGGGGTGATCCTTGAAAATGACTATTTTACACGATGGTAGACACGGTAGTAGGTAGACAGTTATACATGACAGAAAACATGTTATACGCTGCAGTCTTCAGTTTTTTTTAAATCTTCGTGACTCCTATGGTATGAAAGATTGAAATGAATGAATTCACTGACTATGTCAAATGTATTCACTAGTCTGCATACTACTAAGTGAATCAGCAGCCTTTTGTCTCACTGTAGCGGTTTTCATCGTTGTAAGATTCTCTGAAAAACCAACAATGCGACACTCTACCTGACACCTTCATAAGGTATTTTTCGGTATTTTTTGTGTGTATAGCCTCTGTGATAGAACCACTCTGATCAGAAGTCGATAGAAGTGGGAATGGTCACTGCGTGCATCAGTATATTTTGCCTCATTAGTATGCATTAGTATAACCATTTCGGAAACTATTTCTGTGTTCTTTTACGCCTATATCGAATGTTCTTCCCATTTGACTGACTTTAAACATAGGGCATGAACCACACAATAAGCTATAAACTCCCGATATGTCTGAATGAACTTTTATCTTTATTGTTTTTGATATATGAGCTTGATTTATTCTTCGTTTTATATGCAATCTTTAAACCTTTTTGTTTCAAGGAATTATGAAATTTCCTACTAGGTTGGCCTAGGTTAACGTTATGTAATTCTCATCATCATTCGTTTCAACTAGTATATTTCTTTCAGGACTTGACGCTACAGCTTTTTGGACAATTTTATTGTTTGTGATATACAGGTTTGAGTTATTATCCGCCAAAAAATAATTTAAGCTCATATATCAAAACCAATAAATATACGCGATGAAGAACACTGAAATAGTTTCCAAAATGGTGAAAAAAATTCTAAATATGTATCTCACCTCTTTACATTGATTATTTTGTTTCCAGGAAAATATGCTCACTTACCAGAGCCTAGAGCTTCAGTACATGAAAAAAAATTAACATGAACATATTCAACTATATCATTCTTCATTCGAAACAAGTGAAATTATTGAATTATTTTTTGCGAAAAGTTATCGGCATATATTGAGGCAAAATGCCCTCAGTGACCGTTCTCACTTCTATCGACTACATGGTTGTTAATATTATTTTGAAAAATTTCAGCCTTCAGAAATAACTTTGGGTTAGGAACTTTTTTTGATAGTTTTGGAGTAACACTGACGCTATGGTCCCTATATTACGCTGCCCGACTATAAGATTCCTGTTTTATATTATATTTTCTCGTTTTCTACAAATTCGATCGTTTGAGAAAACAGTTTGGAGATGCTAATTAAATTTACCCCTTTGCGCGCGTCTCAGCGCCAGGTTTCCCGGAAATGTTAGTGCTGCTGTACACCATTTTGAAAAAATTTTGGCCTTCAGAAAACTCTTGCATATTTTCGACGCCATCTCGCCAACTATTATGTTCATGTCTGTGAAAAATGTTCGTTATCATTATTATCAGCTGATTATTAAAGTATCATCAGTATTATTACCTATGATCTCGTATAATAGCACTGTAGTCGAAACTTGTGCGAACAATGGATCAACAAAGCCTTACCTTTCAACGCGTGATTACCCAGCACGGTGGCGTGGTGGGGATTTGAACCAGGGTCTTTCGCTTCCACGGAAGTGCTAACTCTACACTACCCAGACCACTGCATCGATGAACTAATTAGTTTTTTTTTTCCCTTTCAGTATTATTGATCTATATTCGCGAAACAATTGGTTATGGGACTTTGGCGCAATGGTAACTCTCAATTAGGACTTCCTCTGAAAAATATAAAGAATTAGACAATTCACACAGTGTAGAGGTTACCTGAATTTGTGGCGTTATGATTGGGGAAATGTACAGTAGAATCAAAGGGTTGTGGGAAATTCATCAATAATGTGAGATTTTTTCAATCATCTTCAAACCTCCTTCCTTTGAATGAAAAGTGAGATGTTCAATGATTCTTGATCATACGCGAAAGAGATCTCGCTGCACAATATTAATGCATGTCTCATTGAGATTTTTATTATTTCAAATTCACCATTTTAGAATACTCACTCACGAGTGCGCATAGGAAACGAAGGTTTGCGGCCAAGGAGCGGCACTTGTTCCTGGGTGTTTTTTCTATAGCGAAATTTGGAGAAGTATCGATTCAGAATCATTCAAGTCATCTTTCCATGAAATCTGCAAATTGAGATGATTGTGGAAATCCACTTTTCGAAAAAAATGATCCGGTAATTGAATCCGATAGGTTAATAGTATATTATGCAACGCCCATGTAATGATGGAGCATCAACCGGGATACGAAACGAGCCGAAGGTGACTTTCGTATGGTTTATGCGAGTGTGATAATAACCATTACATGGAACTTGCATCCCCTTTTTTTTAACTCTATGAATAATGAAGAACTAAAAATATTACATTTATTTTTGTATTGTGGGTCCCTCTGATCTGTAGGTGGAAGGAATATTTACATTTATTTCATTATTGCTAGTTCAATATTGTATTGGAAATGCTGATTTTGCTGATTTTATTCTGAACCAAAATTTTCAATGTCGCCTTCCGTGACTGAATTGGATTTCCAAATGATCAAACATCACTCAAAAAACTACGGAACAAATTTTGAATCACTTCCTTAAAAAAAAAATTATACCTTAAATAATCATGTTTATAAATAGAAGTTCAGGGTTTAATATTGAAGTCGAATGCTGTCAAGGGAATATCTTCCAAACAGCTCATTTTCAGAAATGACAACTTTATTGAAAATTGATATTTTTTTATAAATGGTCATCAAAAAGAAACCATTCAAGCAAGAAATATTGTCTTTGTATACAACTTCAAAATATGATTGGTTTATTGGAGAGATGCATGTCATTAGGAAATCCTCAAGCCCCAAAATCTTCATGGACAAGGACTGAACAAGAAACCTTCGACATGTGTCATCAAATCGCGGCATATTTTTCTACGAATTATACTGATAATTGAAATTACTTGAACTTTTAAGCTGTTAGTTGTTTTAGACTGTTTTCTCCTTTCATGAGTTATATATCCATGTGAACATAATTATTTAATGTTACTGTTTTGATAGAAGGAGTTCTGTTTTATTTTTGCATTGACTTTAGGGAAATTACTCTACTATTATGGAATTGATTTCTGATTACTGTAGCTGAATTGTAGTGGGAGTTGACGACGTTGTAACACTTTTTTTTAGGTCAGTATCATCAAACGATCCATCGGCAAACTTACAATTGTCAAGATCTCGGTAATAACTGCAGACAGAATTCTCAAGCACATAGTCAATTTGAGTCAACCTTTGGGAATATTCACTCTACGAACAAGCAGCAAGGTTACAATCAGAATCACCCTGACGTTCAACAGAGTGTTACAAGAGTATATCCCTTCACTATCCACAACCCTACGAAATCTACAGTAGTTTCAACTCATGGTCAGCGTATTTGCAATCCTCAGTATCAAAATTGTGGACAACCAACTGGACAAACACAAGAAAGTTTTCATGGTCAAAGTGCAGGGTACGGTCAACTGAATCCGAATTCAGGATATCGCCAAACTACAACTCTTATTCATACCAATTTTAATCCTAGTCGAGGTCAAGGTGTATCTTACGGACAGCCAGATCGTAGGAATGATTTTGGCAACGGTCAAGGATTGGTTCAGCCCGTTGATACCACTGAGTGCAAATTTCAAGGAAAAAGTTGTGTCCAAAATACCGGTCATAATATCTTCACTGAACCAAAATGCGATCCCTCATTACGAAATTGTATGGGCCCTAGTGGAAGCCACAATACTGAAATGGGAGGATATGAACATAGTGATACTCAGCCTTCCGGCGTGGGCAGGAATTGCAATCCATTCCTAGAAAACTGTGGAGGAATAGGTGAACAGGGTTATGGTTCCACTAGTGACCGAACTGTGAGTTATATCTATAACACAGCACAGAAATGTACCCCTTCCACCCAAAATTGTGGCCAAGGTCAAGAATCGTCCAACACCAAGACTCAAATCTATACTTCTGGCCAAAATTGTGATCCTTCTATTCGTAACTGTCCATCCACTTGGCAGGAGCATGGTGGTCAAACCATAATACAGACTTCTAGTCATAATTGTGATCCTTCCACTCAAAATTGCGGAGATATTCAGGGCTCTGGCACGCAAACTTTTGTTCAAACTCACAATTATGGACATAATTGCAATCCGTTTTTACAAAACTGTAATCAGAATATTGGACAAGATTTCTCCCAAATTAATTATGGTGGCCCTACAACAAGAGAAAGGAGCACCACTCCTAGTTCAAATCGTGGACAGAACTGTGACCCTTCAAGTCACAATTGTACCCCAAAAATTCCACTGAATCCAGACACAAGCAGTGGTCATACATTGAGACAATTCCTTTGTGATCCCCGGACAGGTATATGCGGGCATAACGTAGAGCACCCTAGGACAACAATTTCCCCATTCAGCCAAACATCTCAGATTCATCAGCAAACAGGTGCGGTGCAAGTGAACTGTGACCTTTCTGCTCCAAATTGCGGACAAAAGCCTGGAATCGATCAAATAAGAACGAACGGTCTCATAAGTAGCCAAAACCCATCAGAGGTGAATTCTGGTAGCCGCAATTATAATGCAATTTGCAACATAAATGACAGAAATTGCCGAAGCAGTCGCACAGTTGCTACTAGACGTATCACACCCAAATGTCCTGATGATTTCCAGGGTTTGACCAAACATCCTCAGGATTGCAAGAAGTTTTTGAGTTGTGCCAATGGTAGGACGTTCATTCAGGATTGTGCTCCTGGCACTTTGTTCAACCCTTCATTAGGAAATTGCGATTTTCCTTATAATGTTGATTGTCAAATTTCAGAGGGAGAGAATATAGACAGCGAGACGTCATATGGGGAGAATTGGAATAGTGAATACAGGGGCAATGAACAGGACGTTAGGCCAGATGGTACGTAAATTTATTCCTCAAATATGTATTCCTCAATCATTCAAGTTGTTAAAATATATGCTAAATAAACAAAAAACTCGGGACGACTTTCGAATCAGCGCTTTTGAATTAATATGTGTTTTATTCAGGCAGTAACTAGTTGAGGTAGGAATAAAAAATATATTGAAAGTGATATTATATATATATATATATATATATATATATATATATATATATATATATATATATATATATATATATATATATATATATATATATATATATGTATATATATTTCGTACCACAGTAGTAATGAATTTGATGAAAATTGCCGTGGATTGTGCAGAAAAAGCTTTAAACAGAAATGAAATGATTCAAGAATCTTCAGAGATCGATTGCCATTATAATGCATCTGCATATATTTCTCAGTTGAATCTTAATATTATCATTCCTCTGTAACCTATTCGATGTTGTTGAATAACGCAAGTAGTACACGATAGATCCTTCACGTGAACTGCTTCTCTTGGATTCTTATCGGAAAAGGACTAGCTTATTCTGCGACGCTGATTATCTTTAATGTATGCGTAGCTCTTGGTATGATTGCGAAGTACAAACCTTTCTCCCCTAGCATTTCTCTTAACTCTGTTAGTGAGTTAGAATTTGTATAGAGCCCTATGTCTGACAAATATTGTATCCCCATCATACTTTTCATTTGCATGTGGAATTTTCTTCTCATCACTTCAAGATATCTAGCAAGGATTCCCAAAGACTCACTAGCGATGTCATGCTAGTTATAATAATATCTTAGATTATTCCTCACATTAACAGAGCATCAATAAGTTTTTGATTTTTCAGATACATACACCTCGAAAAAAACAGATGATACTATTCGAGGAGGAACAGGTAAATGGGGTAACGCAAATATCCAAAATACCATCACTGAAACGAATAATGGTGAAATAGGAATTGTGAGTAGGCCTATATATCAAACAACAACAGAAAAAAGTGGAAGAAACGAGAAGAATTTCAATCAAAATTCAGGCAGATTCCCAGATTACGTGGATGTTTTTGACCCCAAAGAACAATTAGCCAAGGGATATTACTCAACTACGCCAAGAAGCGTCTGGCCGCCGCCATTTCCAAAAGGTGTAACTGAGGCAGATTATGTTTTTGATTATGAAGATGGAGAATCTGTCACCTTGGATCCTGATGACATTTTTTATGCAGGTGAAAAAAAAGATTCGGACTGTGACGATGATGATTTCCATTGCTCGTCTGACTTTTGTATATCTCAAACGATGGTTTGTGACGGACATAGGGTAAGACAAAATGTTTCATATTCAGATATATTCTGACGTAGAGGAAATACGATGGAATTCATTTACAACAATAGAAATCAATACATTTACTATTGTCAGAGACAATTGTAATAGGAATAATCAAATTGAACTGTAATTTGAGGGAAGCGTATATAACCCTTGCGTAATACACAATAAATAATACTAATAATCTGGAAACAATTTATCCAGACCAATCTCAACTTACCGACACAGCAGTTTCATAAAATGACACCTGTCAAAGGACGACTACTTCCCTTCCTAATGCCACGAAAGGCGCTGAATTATATCCGTTGTTAGCTTCAAGGTATGATATACTTGGGGGAAACAGATTTTCAATTATGGGAAATTAATGACTTTCGAGTTGTTGGTGAAGAATACTTTGTCAGGAGTCAGTAGACAGGTGTTAGTCGATTAACCTTCTAGGCAAGTGAGTTGGGACTGGTCTGAATGGATGGTTTCCAGATGATTTGTACTATTATTTGAATGATGTTGAATGACATGTATTCTGGAAAAATCGAAGTAGATGGCGCTAGATAGGTGGGAGATCATGTCAGCCGTCATTTGACTCATTTCGATACGAAAGCGGTTAACATTGTATTCCTTACAACATTTTTCGAATATTCGAGGGATCAAATGCTATATTTTTCTTTTATTCATTTTTTCAAATTCACAGAATGAAAAATAACTGAGTATCATGTATAGTTCGTTCTGGTCTATTAAGTTTGAATCGCAGAACTGATAGAACTCACAGAGTTCTGTGTTTTGATCTTCAATACAACTATCACCACCGGATGGAAGAAAAATCAGACATTGCTGTCATTATTTCGCGAACTGTCTTTGACTCATTAATCAGAATGATTCCGACGTGATAGTGATCCATGATTAACTCACGAGAAATTTTTAGCTGAGGTCATTACGAATAACATCTTATCTCCTAGCATATCCTGAATATAGCTATTCAAGGCCAGTGATGCATTTTATGAACTTCACCTCAGTGTCTATGATATTTCAATGAGATTGTAAACGAACGACTGAGTTCAAATAAGATGGTAGCCTTGATCAATAGAGCTCAGTTCTAGATAAAAGAAACCTTGGACAGAGAGGATAAACCAACTTGTTCTAAATGTGAAGAGAAGAGGAATTGCACAAAAATTCAATCTTTCCATAAGATTCCCAAAATACTTGCCGTCCATCTTGAACGATTTTGTTCAACTGAAATGATCACAGAGAAACTGAATGTTATGCGGCAGCGAATGTAATCCCTTGTCTCAATAAATTGTATGCTATCTCAAATCATAGCGGAACTACATCATGCTGATACAGCACAGCTTATTTCTGTCACCCTTACGAGAAAACCTGGTTTGAATACAACGATTCCAGTGTATCACCAATTTCATCCAAATCCTTATTGAGTGAAAAGGCCTTCACGAACGTGAATACACATCTTTTTTTTATGTATATACATTTTCGATATACTATTTATAGTTATAATTGTTTTTATATATTGTATAGTTGTTGTTTTATATAGAACTAATCTAGAAGATAACTTGCTATTCACCAGAATATTTTATGTCTAATAAAATTGAGTTTAACATTACTGAATTCTTCCCTGTTGCACATCCTTGCAACATTGCCCAACGAGAGTATGGAGCCAGACTTCAAAAAATGATGTGACAGTTCAAACTAGAATTATGTAATGATGTCACTACGTTTCGGTAATCTCTGAGTTGTGAAAACATAAATGGAAACCAACCTCAAATTATGTGGAATGAAAATGGTGACATATACAGTCGTATTTCATAAAGTCTACGACTTGTATTTTGAAATAATTGAATATGTACCTTTGCTCGCAATGTTATTGTCAAAATCTAAAATACAAATCCTGATTGAAGAACAACAGCGCGTAACTATAATGATCTATCTGGAGAGTTGTTGGAATTGAATTGAAATGTTCATCTTCCATCACATCCTAGTAAAAGTACGGAGGAAATGGAATTATATTTCGTCTACATCTTCCATATTTCATCTTCACCTCTAAACATTTCTCACTTCTATTGAGTTTTTGCTGAACTTTATTGAATTTTCATTCCCAAAAGGAAACTGATGGGAAAAGAGAGAAGGAATGCATGAAGAAGTAATCCGAATTGAGATTCTTCATTATATCGATTTAATACAAAAAAATCTTTCATTTTCTGCTCAATGAAAAGAGTTCTTCGGTTTTGCGATGAATAAAATGAAATTTTGACAATGTCAACAAGTTGAGAAGCCTGGTCTTTCGTTACGAATCGGTCTATATTCCCAGAAATAAACAAAAACATATTATATTATCGCATTGCAAGAGACTATTGAATTTTAGGACTGTGGAAATGGAAAAGATGAACTGTTATGTGAGGAGTACATCGCCCGATTTTCAGTTGCTAAAAATTCACAACTGGTAGTTCTGGAAAAACAAAGATGGGTCAATGCTAGCTATGCTACATGTGCAGTACTTTGCATTCAAAATAAGAAGTTCAATTGTCGGTCTTTCAATTATAGGTAAGTCAGATCATATGACATCTTTCCGATATTATATAGTTTGTGCCAAAATGGATGAACAAATTCATACGGTGCACTCCGAAGTGAGCTCATAGAAATAACCATGGCGGCTAATGCAATAATCGGAAAATATGTCACTGATAAAATTGTGCACATCCTTGCCGATGCAGAAAGCGCTGCTAATCTGGAAGAGACTCCGAGATCACATTTTATTATTCATTCATTCGACCCAAGAATCTACAGTAGTTTATGGCAGGAATATATACACATAATAATAGGGTAATTCATAGCTGTATATCATCATTTCAACAATCATACCACTGAAACACATATGAATATTAAACCTGGCAGAGAAAGAAATGTGTCGAATACAATTGAATGTAGGAATAGAAACAGTACAGTACGCAACTCGAGGATAAGGCTAGTTACGTGCACTCGTGCTCACAATTTTTGCTTGTGCGTAATAGGCTACTTATCCTTCTCGTTACGTGATATACAATCACACCATTGTGTCATATTGAATTCAGATCCTAATTCAAGAATAATCAATTTGACAGGTGTTGGGCGCATATTTTTCACACTCAGAAATTTCAAATTCAATTATTCGATTTTATTTTTGGTAAAATGAATGAATTTGCATAGTTTGATTTTATGGAGGAAATCAATATTTTTTTTTTGTTTATTTATGTTTATGATGAGTGTAATAATAGGTTAGCGGTTCACCATACAGATACAAAATACTGTAAATTTGGATTTATAAGACAGTGATGAATATTCAGCAAATATCCAAACAGAGAAATTTCCAATTTTTATTAATACACTAATTACGGGGGAGCGTTGTCTACTCAACATTTTGTTAATAGGTTTACAATAGATGTATGGAGAATAGCCATAGTTCAACGGTAATTTATGTTGTTTCAGCCAAAATTATTTCCGAAATAAATTAAGGTTGTATCATCTGCGGATAATTTGAGACCACAATGAGATTAAATTTGGATATGGTCTTTACATAAATAAGAAACAAAACTAGACCAAGATTACATTTTTTAGGGTCCCCCCCCCCTCCATACCTCAGTGAAAGATTCTTGGAATAACTTTGTGATTCTAAGTTGGTGGAAGAGCATGCGTCGCCACCCTAGCCATAGAAACTGGTCCCAAACCCCAGACTATTTCATTGACGGAATCGTCAACTGTGATGCTTTCAAAAGACATTTTCATCGCAAAAATACGCTTGAATGAAACTATTTACTGCAGCTTTATCTCCCGAATGCCATCTTGGAGAACACCAGTTCAAAATAGAAATATCTCACTTATATCTCGACAGAGGATTTTAACAGAAAGATAAAAGTGTAGAGCATGTGACTGTCCTGCATACTCATCAAGGAGAAGATCCATGTTCAGCAAGTATTGATTTGACTTTGTCGACATAAGAGATATCCATTGGCGAGATTGTCAACTACCTTTAAATGTGCAGGCTGGTGGATTCCATGTTTTTAGAATGCACATGGGGGCTATTGAGATCTGAGTACAGTGAGCTACGCTTAATCTGCAACAGTTACAGATCCAAATGGTATTTGAATCAATTTCGATTTAGCTCCACAGAGGAACGTTACATTCCATATTTATTTTTATTCGTATTTCACTCAAATTCGAAGACAAATTGAATATGGGCAACGTGTATCGATTTCAAGTGAAAAACAGCAAAATATATCATCCATCTCTGGTTTAGGGTTTTCGTGCGATATTGTCGCCTCTTTTGTAAAATGAAAAAAAAGCGTTTCGTTAATGCTTCTGAATAAATGATTGTCGAAATCAAATTCGGGAGGATGAATTCTCCTGAACGAACTGAATGTGCTTCAAAACTAATGACATCCATGCGGCGATATAATCAAGTTAGCCTATCGAGGACTTCTTGTTGGATATTCGTTCAAATCCTCATTGTCAAATTTTTTGTGATTTCTTCGAAGTTCCATACTATGTTCAACTACGTTGATATCGGGGTCAGTTTTTTGGCAGTTCGAACTAGAACTGAGATTATGATCATTCACTCATTCATTACTTCAATCAAAGTCTTTAGGCTATCATTGCCAACTCAAATCCCATGAACAATCATACAAGTTCGAAAGAGATATCACTAAAAAAATCACCGTTTAAGTTTTTCTCTTTTTTCCATCAAATTCAATATGCATGTGCTTTTTAAAAACTATTAAAGGAGTGGAAATATATTGCTTGCCACAGACGCAAATAACTGGTCGTGATATCGTACATTTATTCGGCATAGTGCTATATTAAACGCATATTATAGGTTCTACATTAAATTCGTCACATCACGCAAGGCAGACTGCAAAAAATCGGTCCAACAAATTTGTTACTGCCGCCTATTTTAATTATCAGAAAATTCTGCTACTTTTCATATTATACGATCAAAATGACAAAAAAAAAATGATAGCAGAGTTGAATAACTCGAGTCAATCTATAAAAATACCCCTGAATATAAGGAACACAACAATTCAGCTTATGATATTTACATCAATTTCTTTTCAATCGGTAGGTACCTACTATTTGGATGTCCATTATTCGATTCAACAAAATGTGGGAATATGGGGTGAAAACGAAGTTGATGAATCAATGTTATACTGACAGACTATAGCAGGAAAATAATATCTCTAGAATACACAACATAAATGACTGGTTCATGAAAACGTGTATAGAGTGAGACTTGGCTCAAATATTTTCAACAGATGAATTGATGTGACGCAAACTGTTCCTCCACACTAGCTATGAAATTCATCCTCTTCTTGTTTTCAGGAAAATAGACAGAACTTGTTTCCTCTCTGATCAAAACGTTGGATTGACCGGAGCATTGCGTAAATATTTTCCAACAGATTACTATGAATTGAAAACGGGTACCGTGGACTGCTCCGATCATTCGAAATATTTCGAATGTTCCAACAAAAAATGTTTGATGAAGGAACAGGTATGTGACGGAGCAGACGATTGTGGAGACCGACAGGATGAGAAAAACTGCAAATCTGAAGAATTTGGTTATTCTATCAAGTTGGCTGGTTCCAAGGAACGGAATGAAGGGCGCATTGAAGTGACAGGTAGATATAGTTCCCCATATATGTAGGAAGTATTCACATCTCACTACGGTGCATATGAAAACAATACATTCATATTTTTGTTTCTTGTTATATTCTGCAGAAAATTATGGAACATATCGTAATTGTGATTCAAATGAGTGTTCTAGAAAATCTTCGTATAAGGTTCTTCACCTGTTTGAGTGTGATGACGTCGTCATTGACTTTGTCAAAGAGAAATGTGGTACATACAATAAACACATCAATTGAAAATTCTCTGAGTCTTCTATGGAACTCTAAAAATATATGTGGTTTTTGAATTTTTCTCACATAAAATTGAGGCAGACAACTCTAAGACGTAATAATTCAAATCTCACTGCTGCTACCCAGAAGTAGAAGTCAATACTTCATTAAAGGAAAAATTTTTTTTTCTCTATCAACATTTCATTCAAAAATATGGTTTTCATGAAAATTGCTACGATAACATTTATATTACTTGTTGTGTCATACTGAGATTGGTGAAATGAAAATAAGTGACCTTCCATTCTCTCAATGGTTGATTTCATTTTGGGAACCTTATCAGGACACCTATCTCAATGGATACAAAATTTTACAACCCACTGTGTCAAAATTGAAGTCGATCAAGAAATCAACGTCTCATTCCAAGTAACAGTTTTTCGACGAAAAAATCGACTTTTCAAAATGTAAAATGTAAAACTATGCATTTTTTCAAAAAAAGTGTGGGAATGCAAATTGTACCTTTTGAAAAAACAAAAACAATGCCTTCTTTATAATTTTTATATGACACATACGAACTGAGATACAGCACATTAATGCTCAGCTTTTTTCGTCAAATGTATAAATTGGCAAAATAACGAGAAAAATTTGTATTTTTCGAAGAAAGCTCATAGAACCTTTTCTGAAGTATCGAATTAGAGCTTTCAAACAGATAAAAAAATGTCTTCCCAGCATGAAAATTGACCGACTTATGATCAAAATAAGATCGGTACCCGCTTTTTTCTACGAAAAAAATCTGTGAAAACAACCCCCAAAGTACCCCCTAACTGAAATTGATCGCCATTCTTCTGTGATTCTCTTTATATATGTACTATCAATACACCCACGAAGTATTACCAATTCAAAATGCTTGATTTTAGAAAAATTGGAGTTTAAAAAGAAAACGATTTTTTTCAATTTCGTGTTTTCAAATCTTTTCCTGAAAAAAACAAAAAGCGTACAACGGCACAATATAGAAATTGAACTAGAGGGTGTAATAAGCCTAATCCCGAATTTTTGTACAAATCGGTGCTGGACGATAAAATTGCGAGGTTTTACCATTTTTTCAGCTTCACTTCCTGAACTATATCGTCTTGAAAGAACACGCATTCTTGTAAGGAAATCTGTTATTTTTTGGAAAGTGATCGTATCCAATCTCGATATAATTATGGCTTTGTTAGAAAAAAATATTTCTTTCAGCTTTTGGTAAAACTGGCTTTATTTGTGATGACCAGTTTGGAATTCAGGATGCAAACGTCGTATGCAAGGAATTGGGTTTTCAACTGGGCGCAGCAGAAGTCAGAGGCCAGTCATATTTTGCCAAGGACCTCAATGGAAGTATCATCCTCTACATGATGGATGAGGTGGAGTGTATCGGAAATGAGACAACATTATTGAATTGTGGATTTTCAGGATGGGGTGTTCATAATTGCAAAGATCAAGAGGTAGATTTGTAGAACAAGTAACCTACTTACATGATTGGTGAATGTTGAATATCCCAACAAGAGAGAAATTATAGATCATGATTGGTTGTAACGAAGGATCTTGTCCCTCATCACAAATATTATTTGTACTCTGGCAGAACTAGTGATTGACATGAAATTGAGTTGAGTGTATACTCACATTGAATGATGAAATTTGGAATATATA
>JAVJAQ010004882.1:0-24251 GCA_032362365.1 Zygogramma bicolorata | reverse complement strand
CCTGAGCAAATTGTTCATTTAGATTTAGAATATTTGATTTAAAGCCAGTCTTCAAGGATACCCATGAATATTTACGATATACTTATATCTCCTAAGTCGATTTACATCGATCTAATCATGATATTTCTTGAATTCCCGAATAATCAAAACAAAATTTAGCTATTTTGCAGCGAAAGTTAAAACTGTTGATTTTTAATTATTTCAGTAGATGGCTTCAATACGAACTACCTGTATCTAAGATAGGCAACCAGAGAATCAGGCGCAGGCACATTATTTGAAAATTCAAAAAGCTAAGTATGCTTTGAAACAAAGACTGTCACAAGTAAAACGTAAGATTAGTCAGGCAACTCAATATACAAGATCTGATATTAACATATTGGCAATATATACACAGATGACTCGACGAGTACATAATTCTCACCCCTTTGTTGTGAATTTGGACACCTATCGAACCTCTCTTGCTCATGGATTTTTTTTCAATAGAACAACTGAGCTTTGGAGCTCCTTGCCAAAAGAAGTCTTTCCTGAGGCTTACAAACTTCAAAAATTCAAATTGAATGTAAATTCGTATCTCGTGTACAAGGCTTTCTTTTCGTGTGAATCTGCATTTAAAAAAAATATATATCGTTTGAAAAAATAGGAGGGTACTATTTTTTCAGAGTGTAAGATTCTTGAACTCAGTAATCACTAATCTTATTGCGTGCACAATGGTGCATGGTGGTTTAAAAATGATTCGAAAGGTTTCCGTGAACCAGCTGATGAACGTCAACCCTCAGAAGTCGAAACTTGTGTGAGCAATAGATTAACGAGGCCTTACCTTTTAACGTTTAAATCCTAGCACTGTGGACCGGCGGGGAATCGAACCCTGGTGTCGCGTCTCATGACCTCAAAATTTGGAAAAAAATCAAACGTTCATATCCCTAAATCGATCGGGTTGCCAAAACCAGTAAAAATACTGAATAATTGTGAAACGAAAATATAAGATGGTTTGAGATTATGTTCTCAGATTCTATTGCTGTCAAGTCAACAATTGGGAGCTCTGGAAATGAATCAGGACATATATGATCGTAAACAACTCACAAATTGAGTTGCTAGGTGTTTCCGGACTTCTGAGCCTTGGTGTGCAGTTTTGTGGGCCTGATGTTTTCTCTTCATTTTCAATGCTGAAGCGAATTCATAACACACCGTCACTACCAATGACAGAGGAGAGGTTTCTGAGAAATCAATTTGGGAAAAAATTGACCGTTTGACTCCGAGTCCTTCAATAAATACGGACTTATTATCTGAACGACACTCAAAGCCTCGTACCATAAAAGGATACTTCGACTCTTGCCGCATTGTCTTTGAAAACGTCTGCCGCAGATGCAGAGGAAAACTGCAAATCAGGGCTTGAAAGCCCAAAAACTTCTAACCATTTATCAGTTACCAGACGTAAAAGTTAACAGTCTTTGATGAATTTCTAAATTGTTTATATATCATGAAGAAACTGCATGGGATAATCCCATTTTCACTGGATAGTGTGTTCAAGGATATAAAGTGGGGACTTCAAGTTTGGCTCAACTGTGTTCAACTCAGCACTATAACCCTTTGTTTTATTTTCAAAAATAGGGAAATGTTACTAATTGTTGGGGATTCCTTGCGATCAATAGAAAAAAAAAAGATAAAATTTAGAAATTTGAAATTTTGTTCCACTAACATGATGCAGTTGAATCCATGGTTGCAATAATAACGTACGTTCTAATGGTAGTGAGGGGGGCTGGACCGGAATATTTCGAATAACATAACATAGTAATGAAATGTTTTTAGTAGTAGTAGGACTAGGAAACAATGAACGGTCACCTACGGTTTTGTTTCAATGAATTAATCCAATCAAATAAACTGTTCAAGAGCCTAAAATGACGATTTTCGCCTACCCGAAAAGTAGCTGTGGATTCCGGCAGACAAAGATGTCCTTATTATCTCCGAAAGTTTGCGCCAGATTCTGTGCGTTTAGCAACAATTAGCGGTTGAATGCCAGGAATCATATTTTTTTGTTTTTTGCTTATATAATGAAAAGTATTGGTCGGATCGAAAAAAAGTTGAATTGAAAGTTGTAGATAATTGAAAAATCTATCGATTAGCGTTGGCCCGATGTCGACATTCTGATTTGTTGCTAAACTATTGCGCTCGGAAATTAAAAAAAGGCGTTTTTTCCATTATTTCATTATAAAATGTTAAAATTCATTTGGGTGTTGCAACTGTCAATTTGGGAGGCTTTCAATTAGTAGAAACTACAGATTCAATTTGGCTTGAAAACGATTGATAGGTTAGCAACAATCTAATTTGTACATTTTGTACATTTTTATTTCTTGCCCTGGGTGATCGTTGAGCAATGAACGAAACGGTTTTGGAAAGTCGAAGAGTTAAACTACAAACTATTATTTTTGGAAAATCGATTTTTCCAATGTGATACCTTCAAATATGGCGTCAAAAAAACAACGTTATTTAAAATAAAAAACAATGAGGAAAAAATGGTCGTATCAAAATGCGAAAAAATGTCTTGGAAAGCTGCGATTTTTCTACGAATTTTGGCAACCTGACTTTTGTTCCACGATAATTAGGAGCCGAAATAACACTTTCTTTATTCAATTCCCCCTCCCTTTGTTTATTTATATGAAGCAACGAGACCTTGACTGCACAGAGCAAGAGGCATATTATCTATAGAAACCAGCAGAATTTGTTTTCCACAACTACTTATCGTATTTATTGATGGAAGCAGTGGAAGTTCTTCTGGGACCGATAATAACAATCTAGTGGGACACTTTTTTTAGTAACAAATTAGATTGTTGATAACCTATCAACTTTTACTCAACCAAATTGAGTCTGTAGTTTCTACAAGTTGAAAGCTTCCAAACTCCACAGTTGCAACACCCAAATGCATTTTAACATTTTTTAATGAAATATTGGATAAAAAGCCTTTTGAGCACAATATTCGAGCAACAAATTGAAATATCGACATCGGGCCAAAGCTTATCGATGGATTTTTCAATTATCTACAACTTTCAATTCAACATTTTTTCGATCCGACCAGTAGTTTTTATTATATAAGCAAAAAGCAAAAAAAATGATTTCCGGCATTCAACCGCTAATTGTTGCTACACGCAATGACAGAATCTAGCGAAAACTCTAGGGGATAATAAGGACACCTGCTTCTGCCAGAATCCACAGCTACTTTTAGGGTAGGCGAAAATTTTACAAGAAAAATTCATTTGATTGGACTAAATGGTATCATTAACCCTTAAGGCAAGGGGGGCGCGCTCTTCCTCTGCCCATACGTATGGGTGCCTATGGCAGGGGCTAACGGAATGTTGGTGCTTGTTCCAGCACTTATTGAACAACTCGTTAAAATTCTGATTTTTCTTTTCTGAGCCTGACTGGACATTATTTTTCCTTCCATGAATAATAAGCAAGAAAGAGGAGCATACATACACCATAAATGAATTAGGTATATTAATATTATACCTGAAAAGTTCATCTACTGATCTCTCGAACCGGCATAATGAGAGTCACGAATTCATTGAAAATAAAGGAAAGCGGCGCAGCAATTTTGCACCTGTTGCTCGCCTGCGGTGGTCAAGTTCGCGTAATGGATGGAAGTGCTCGACCTTTGTGGTTTAGGTCAAGAAAATCACGCTCGGCTTCCGCGGTAGTTCGAGTGGAATACCACGCTTCGGATCGAATATAATATTCGTATTCTGAAGTCGGGGCGATGCCTTGTCGAAAATATCGGAGGTTATTGGATCTAATATCCAATTCAATCTTGAACGATAAACTTATATTTCTGGATTATATAAAAAGTGTGACACGAATAGAGGGTCGCCACTGTAACATTTCAGTCGCTGCTTTTAGGAATGTGTGAGTTTGGTTGTTTACATGACAGGAAGATTCAGAATGAACGATGAGTTTTGGAACCTTTGGTGTGAAAGTTGAAACTTTTCCTAGAGATCAATAACCCTAACACCAAACTGATATTTTCGCACTCGACGCGCGTTTCGCTAACAAGGTTGGAATCTTTAGGAGAAGAAAATTGATACTTAATCTAGAGCTGGGGTTAGTTGTTTATTATATACATAAAGTTTTCCGGTACGATATGGACTTCATTTGTTACTATTAATTATTCAGGTGAGAACACCTCCAGATACATTTCAAATGACTCAAATCATTGTCCACATCATAAAATGGCGGCACTACAATTTCTTGTCCATAGGTTGATAACTTTTCCTTTGAAAAAAGATAAGTACGACAATGAAAGGAGAGTGATTAGGTACGTAGCTGAAGTGAACGGTTTTAACCCAGAGATAGTTGATAAGATAATTAGAAAATTTAAATTTAGGGAAACACTTCGTAAATCTTCGACTTTTGAAAAAGATGAGAGAAACGAAAAGTTTATAGTAATCCCATATGAACCTCAATTCACTAGAGGACTTCAACAGATATTTGACAAAGTAAATATGAAAGTTGCATATGAAACTTCTTACAAATTACAGAAAACTCTGAGAAGTCGGGAATTTACGAGATCAGTTGTGAAGATTGCAACAACAAGTACATCGGCCAGAGCCGATGAGCTATTAAAACCAGTCTCAAAGAGCATTTTGCACATATTAAATACGGAAGGGTAGAAAAATCCAGTGTCGTCCAACACCTCCACACAATGACCACAAAATTGGTGAAAGCAATCTGAAACTGATCAAGCATGTGCATGACACAAGACTACTCGATGCATGTGAGAGTCTCGAAATAGCAAAATGTAAAAACAGCATGAATGGTGACAAGGGACCTATCCCTCTTAGTCCGCTTTTCAATTTATTGTTGAGAAAGTAATCAAAAATCAATAATAACAGATGACAGATGATCAATAATTAACAGTAACAAACGAAGTCCATATCGGACCGGAAAACTTTAGTTATATAAACAACTAACCCCAGCTCTAGATTTAGTATCAATTTTCTTCTCTCGAAGATGCTAAACTTGTTAGTGGAACCCGCGAGTGCGCAAATATTAGTTTGGTGTTAGGGTAACTGATCTCTAGGAAAAGTTTCAAGGAAGATTCAGGTTATTCGGCTCAAAGATATTTTCGAAGAATTTTTCAGCAAAAAAATCACTTCTACTTCAGAGTTTCAATCGGAAAATCCATTTTTTATATATATTTCATTTCGAAATCGAATATTCTAATTATGTAATGATGCGAATTATTGGTTATTCTACATACTGTGTTGCTTGGGTCTAGAAGTTTATGATCTCTGAAAAACATTTGGTTTGCTGCCACGATTTATGTAGACATCAAATCACCCCTATTCATACGATTCATTAACAACCATTCGAAACTCTCCTTTCATGGTGCAACTAATCTTTTCGAATGACAGTATCATTACCGCATTCAGAAATATTCCAGTTTCACCAATATTTCGATATTATGAACTCCAATATTCTGCAAAATCATAAAAATCGTGATGCTGCAAGATCACCTGATCGATTTATCATTGTATTATTTTTTTTCTCCGAAACAGGATGTGTATAGTTAGAAACTAATCTAGTTTCAGGGCTTTTTTCTGATAATTCAATACTTTTTTTATTCCACTAACAGGTAATCAATACTATGGTGTTAATAAACAAAGTTTAAAAAACGGTCAAGTCAGTTCTAGCGCCTACTTTGTTTCTGCTTCATATCAATGATTTGCTCGAGAAAACATCTTGTTCATTACATAGTTTTTCGGACGACAGTATTCTTCATACCAGTTTCTCTTCCAGAGTCCCCATACCAGCTCGAGAAACAAAAATTCAAAGGAACATTCACGTCAATAAAATTAACGACGACTTGGCAAAAATAATAGAATGGGGTAAGATGAACTTGGTGGAATTCAATGCTTCGAAAACCCAGACATATCTCTTCTCAAGAAAAGCTGATCTATCATCATCAAATATTCAGATGTCAGGAGTAACTATTCCTACAAAATCGAACATCTCGATGTTAGGTATTACGATCAGTGATGATCTCTCATGGGAAAACCATGTGAGATCGATCGCTAAAAGTGCTTCCCAGAAACTTGGATTTCTATTTCGTGAGAAGAAATACTTCACTTCTCGTCAGCTTCTAATGATCTTCAAGGCTCATATACGACCTGTCTTGGAATACAGTTCTCATGTGTGGAGTTCGGCACCAAAACATCCATTGAGGCTTCTCGATTCCATTCAGAAAAAGGCAATTCGTCTTGTTGGTGATTCTTCGCTCACAGACTCGCTCACTTCATTGGAACAACGTAGAATGGTCGGAGACTTGTCTCTCTTTCATAGATACTTTCTCGGTCGACGCTGTTCCGAATTGTTATCAATCGTTCTCCGCTTGGCAATATCTACAAGTATGACACTACAGAATTCCCACCCCTTTGTTGTGAATTTGGAAACCTGTCGAACTTCTCTTGCTCAGGAATGTTTTTTCAAAAGAACGGCTGAGGTTTGGAACTCCTTGCCGAGAGAGGTTTTTTCTGAAGCTTACAAGCTTCAGAAATTCAAAGTAAATGGTCATTCGTATCTCCTGTTCCTTGATTCACGCGGTGTTCTTTGAACACTACAGGATTTCACTTTCGTGTGAATCTGCATATAATATATATATATATATATATATATATATATATATATATATATATATATATATGTGCTGGCTGGAACTTCCGGTTGATCCGCGTCTGGAAAGATTTACTTGTCTACGTTTCGACTCCCATTTCGGAGCCATTTTCAAGACTTAGTGACCTTGCGTCTAGGTCTGAGTTGTCTCACTAGCTGGCTATCATCACTGGAGATCGAGGATAGAAGGTTGGTGGGATTTAAGGGTTCATTAGTAGTTATGGCAGGATCAGGTATCGGACGGTCGATGGGAGGTTCGAACGGATTGGTTCCCAAGTCGGAGTGAATAGAAGTATGTTAGTGCAAGCGCTGCGAAACATTCCGTTTGAAAAAACCGATGACCTCATTCTGATTGATGATCTGAGTTGAGGAAGACTTGATGAAAAGTATTTCGGAGGTTGCCGGACGGAATTATGGTCCAATTTTTTTTTTTCGGCCCTATAATAGGTTCCGATTCCATCGCTGTAGCTGCGAAAAAAACATTGTTATTGACTATTGACACCTGGTTTAGGTGAGGTGTGGAAAAAACGGCATGATCTAATTCAATACAAATTCAATGAAAAAAGTGGTTTACCTATTAATAAGTAGTAAAAAATTCATTCAGGTAAGTTTTGACAATAATTTCCGATGCATTTGCAAAGGAAAATACAATCGATATCGCTTTTTCTACAAGTGCAAAACATTATCAGGCATTCAGCATTATATTTGCAAAGCCTAATCAAAGAATTTGGCATATGTGGTTTTGCCATTTGCACCGGGTACAACTTTCCATCTCGTCTTTCATAACCGAATTGGAGTAAGTTCGGAGGCCCATGTATTGCAGCCCTTAAGCAATGTAATTACAAAACATCGAAAGTTCTTATAATTTCAGACACATTTGAATTGAATCCCAGCTTGAAAGAGTATTTTTGTCCCATCCTTCAAACCAAGTCCCTCAACAACTACTATTCGATACCTCATGACAAAAGTGGATGTTGAGTACGAAAACATGGGAATCTGCACAATTTATAAAAACTTGTTCGATTCCTCCACGAACAGCAACAAAAATATGGCTGAAAATCTTTCAATCTGCTTCTAGGTGATTGGACTTCAAGTCTAGCAATTCAGAAGACCTATTACCTTGGAGCTCGAAGATTTTTTGAAGTCTTCATATCCACCGGTAATAAAAAGTTCTGTTTCAGCATTGATTTTTGAAAAGTTGAAAAATACTTGCAGAGGTATTAAACGGGCTGCAGTTCATTCTTCAAACAAGAAAAAAAAAACTTTTGCAGCCAGCTGGGATTTTGGTTGAACGACTTGATATAAATATTTTCAGTCCGTTTCAGTTAGTTTCGGTTTAACAGTGTGTGAGGTGTTCTTTTTTTAAATGATTCATTCAACGTAGGCCTGTTTCCCCTACCAAGGCCAATCATCGACGCCGGTCACCACATATCCCCCAACCGGAAATTTTGCGAATCCTTTACGAGTCCAACAACCATGGACTCAGGACCGCCGGCTTTACGTCTCCTCCGAAGGACAGCATATCCCCAATATATCTTGTGTTCATTGATATATTGCCTGCGAGCTATGATATAATACTTTGCTGCAGTTTTATGAGCTTTCGACGCGGTCTTTCCCTGCTGCTCAGCTCGAGGTGAATGAATGAATGAAATTTATTGAAAAATAGGAAATCCTAATACACGAAAAAATTTAGGTACAAAAATATTCTGAACAAAAACATATTAACTAAGTATACAATTACGATACAGAGTATTCAATAAAATGACCAATCATTAGGTGAGATCATTAATAATATATAATATATCATATAAAACTAACTATAAATAAAACTTTATACAAATACCGTCTGTTGTATGTCTGAACAAAAATGGTGGTTTATCTTCTAATATGAACATTTAGATTTCTTTTGAACTCAACAACAGTTTTAGAATCTTTAATGATTTCAGGTAGTTCATTATATTCCTTCAAGCCCTTATAAAATAGGGACTTCATTGTATTACCCATATTGACACGTGATATATAAAAATTGTCTTTTTTATCGAATGACTGGTCAACCTGAAGAGCTAGGCTATGCCCATGAGGTATTCTTTTCATCATTCTATGGTTGATTAACTATCATGATTGTAACGTGCATAGAATCTTCGTCACTTAATGTTCCCTTGAAAGTCATTGTCACAGTGTCTAAGATTGTTCAACAGTGTAGAATATGTTTCGATTTAGTTAGGTAGGTGGTGAATGAATTCGGCTAGAGCTGTATGTTGCAGTGTCTTTCTGTTCATTACACTGATACATATCACTAAACACCGCAAATGCTTCATGGAGTGTATTGCCTGACAATTTTAGATTCCGACTGCTGAATGAGGCTTGTATGAGAGTCTTTCATTTCGGCGTGAAAGTGCATTTCTTCGCGGAATCTTCTATAAGAATTTCATCACACAACTTGTCCTTTGGTGTAAGTTCAGTAGTGGATAGTTCTTTCTGTAATTCTTTAGCACACATGACGATTCTGCTACATCTAGCCGACGTACACGTTCAGCTATTTCCTTAATGAACTTCTTGCTATGAAAACCAAAGAATATTGCTTCCTCTCAGTAAGATATGAGAATAAAACCTTGTCACCAAATTTATCGATCAGCATCACTTTGAGATCACGATTAGAACAACATCCTCTACTTCAGCGAGTACAGTCATGCGTTGAGCCAAGTATGTCAATTCAAAAGCGGTCGTCGAAACACCGTCCTTTATATCCGCCTTTAATTTGTCAAAAGCAGCCAGTAACTGTTTTTGTGATGTTTGTTGTTGGTCGACCTCTTTCGTTACTAGAAGATTTTGGTTATGAAACGTAATTTCTGTAACACGATGTATGATATTGGAAGTTTCTGCAAACAAATCTTCCGGTGTTTCGTATAACAAATTTTTGTGAAAATTTCATAGTATTTTCGACGCGAGGAATTAAAAAACAGCAAAGCTGCTGAAATTTCAGTTGAACGATTACTTTTTTTTTGGTTCTTGTCGTATTACCACAAATGGAACAGCATCAGGCACTTGACGAATCGCTGTTGTTTCTTTTTGCTTTGCGGGTCAGTTGATGGGCCAGCTACGCCCTGTGTTGATGATGAAACTCTTTCTTCCAGCACTCTTATGCAGTGACAAGGAATTTTTTCTTCGCCGATATAGCTAGACATGCAACTTTTATAACACGAGAAGTGCTCTTCATCAGCATTCGGATGAAACAACTTCTCAAATTTGTCTGAAATTTCGTCTTTGCGTCGACTTGCTGCATTTGAATAGTTTCTTTTGGTTCATTCAACAGTTCACCATAATTTTTCGTTCGCCTTTTTTTTAATTTTTTAATTATGTCGATGTTAATTCACTTTTAAAAAAGTTATCACAAAATTTGAAGCACTGCTTTTTTATAATTATGGAAAATGTATCTGTTATAATAATGGATGAAGTTCAGCTATAACTGAAGTCACAAAAACTGTTGAGAAAAGCGCGGCCCGCTTCAAAACCTGAGAGAAGGTATGTGACGCTGGGAAGGAGATTTATAATAAAACTGGCAACGGGCTATTTTGGCAACTTTCAGTTCCAGGTTTGAAAGGATCTTGCAAAAATATTCCAGTCGAGAAATAGCGGTCAATGGTTTTTGCATTCTATACAACATATTTTTTCACAACTACAGCGATGGAATCGAAAACTCCTATTATAGGGCCGAAAAAAAAAATTGGACCATAATTCCGTCCGGCAACCTCCGAAATATTATTCATCAAGTCTTCCTCAACTCAGATCATCAATCAGAATGAGGTCATCGGTTTTTTCAAACGGAATGTTTCGCAGCGCCCGCTCTATGTCGGACCAAAAGTGGTTTCCAGGTATTGGGGAGTCTTTGAGAATCGTCGCGTTTATTGAGACAGTTGGGACGTTTTTCGATTTCAATGGCTTCACGGGTAATTCTGGTTTGGAAGGTTTTGGCTGTGGCAACGGTTTTGGTGTTTTTGAAATCTATTTTGTGGCCTGTTTCATTCCTTGGGTTTCATTGGGGATTGTGTCTTTGGGTGTTCGAAGGTAGGTGGATATTTGGTTGTTAGCTGTGAAAATGGTTTTGATGTCATGTCGGGTCAGAATTCGACTTATTTTATCAGTAACACCATGAATATATGGAAGGAAAGCTTTTTGTCGTTCAGGTTCGTCCTTCGGGGGTCTAGGGTGAAGATCTCGGGTTTGCTGGAGTTTAATAGACTTGTGGATTTGGGAATTGGAAAAATCGTTCTGGGTAAGTGCGGATTTGAGCTTTTCCATTTCATTGGATCTATTGTGGTTATCGGTGAGTTTGAAGGACCTATGTATGAGAGAATTCAGAACCGAATTCAATTGTGCTGGGTGATGATGAGACTTGGCATTGCGGTACCGGTTTGTATGGGTTGGTTTGCGGTAGACGGTGTGAGTGAAAGAATTGTTGGACTTCCTGATGAGAACATCCAAGAATGGGAGGGAGTCGTCCTTTTCTATTTCCATAGTGAATTGTATGTTGGGGTGAATGGTGTTAAGGTGGGTCAGGAATGTTGGTAGGGTTTCAAACCCATGAGGCCAAATGGCAAAGATGTCATCTACGTATCTGAGCCAGCAAGTGGGCTTGAGTTCAGATGTGTCAATGGCTCTGGTTTCGAAGTCCACCATGTAGAGGTTTGCAAGAACTGGGGAGAGGGGGGAACCCATCGGGGCTCCTTTCACTTGTTTGTAGAATTTGCCCTGAAATAGAAAGTATGTACTGGACATACAATGGCTGATGAGGTTAAGATTGTCTCTAGAGATTTGATGCTTGGTTTCCAAAACACTCAAGGTTTCAGCTAAAGGAATATTCGTGAAGAGAGATGCTACATCGAAGCTTACGAGAATGTCTGTTGGTCGGAGATTGAAGGTTTTGAGTATTTCAATGAAATGAAAAGAGTTTTGGATATACGACGAACACTGTTCTACTAGAGGTTGCAGGGTGTTTGCTAAGTATCTGGAAAGGGGTTGTGTTGGGCATCCAAAGGCGCTAACTATGGGACGGAGTGGGATATTCGGTTTGGTCGGAGATTGAAGGTTTTGAGTATTTCAATGAAATGAGAAGAGTTTTGGATATACGACGAACACTGTTCTACTAGAGGTTGCAGGGTGTTTGCTAAGTATCTGGAAAGGGGTTGTGTTGGGCATCCAAAGGCGCTAACTATGGGACGGAGTGGGATATTCGGTTTGTGTATTTTTGGGAGGCCATATATTCGGGGAATGCGCGAAGATTTCTCCCTCGGAATGAGAGCTTTCTTCTGGTCATTCGGGATATTGGAGTTGTTGATGAGGGTTTTGGTCTTTTTTTCTCGAGATACGTGGTGGGGTCTCTTGTAGTGTGTTGGTATTCAGGGGAGTTGATCAATGTTGTCATCTTTTCAACATAGTCTGTGGTGTTGAGGATCACAGTGGCGTTGCCCTTGTCGGCTGGTAGAATGATGATATCTGGATTGTTGTGGAGATTCTTGAGGGACCGTCTCTCAGCTGGGGTTACATTGGATTGGGGGACTTTGGCTCTTCTCAGGAAGGAAGCAACATCTTGCCTAGCTTCTTCGGCAGTGTTCTTAGGAAGATGAGAGATGGCTGCTTCAGTCTGAGTTATAATGGTTTCGACTGATAGATCTAGGAGTGATCGAGAAATTGAAACCTTTTGCCAAAATGTTGTGGGCAGCTGGGTCGAGTGGAGTGTCAGAAAAGTTGTGGACTAAAACTGGTGAGTCCGCTGGGGATGATTGTGGAGCTTTCAGCTTGAGTAGTGCTGACAGCTTTTTTTTTTTTTGTTTTTTTTTTTCTGTGTGCTGGTTTTTGGAAGTTCCAGCCAGCACATTTCTGACCGCGGAAGCCTAGCCGATCAAATATATATATATATATATATATATATATATATAGAGAGAGAGAGAGAGAAAGAGAGGAGAAAGTCTTTGCTGACAAGTTGAGAACAAAACTTGGGAATTATAAATTATATCTGGGACAGCAGCAAAAGCGAAAGTGTACTCTTATAACAATATTTTTCCTTACATTGTCAGTGAGGATGGTCGCTGAATGAGATGGTTACAAAAGTCAGTTGACACATAGTAAATTTTCAAAAAACATTGATACGTATCAGAACAACACTTAAACACTTTAAAAAACTATTTCCTTCCTTTTTGATGAAAAGGTGCAGAGACGAACACCATGTGGAAATGAAAGGGCATGAAATTTTATGGTTATAAAGGGGTCAAAAGTCATTTGTCATTTGTTTTTCAGTGACATTTGACATTTTCGACATGAATGATACTAGGTGACTCATAACTTTTCACAGTATGCGCATCTCAATTGAAAATTTTTTTATCGTGAGAATGACTTAAATTTATGGGAAATGCTTTTTGAAAGAGTGTTCCAACCAACGCAGATTCTGTGTTACATGAAATACAGCGTAAATCATTCCAATCACCATCATTCAAAAATGTGCTTTTTCCAGACTAATTCCATGTTGGTTAGTGACTAACTGCTCACTGAGAAGAAGACGAGGAGGAAAATAATTTTTCCGACCTCTTTTGAAACTCTCCGACCTCTACGTCTTCTATTCGAAACGTCATTCAACTCATAGGAATCAACGAAGTGTTCAGATCCCCGCTAACGTGTACATACCAATGTGATTTTACAAAACAAGCTCACCTGCCTGACAATATTATGGCTACCACAAACTATCTCATACCGAAGACTTACTCGAAACCACAATTCTCTTCAATAACCAAAGCCTCACTTGATTTTCAAAAATAAAATTTTACCTAAATATTAACTCCATCAGCAATTTTTTAAGTACCTCCAACAGTTGAAATGTCGCTCATTAGGGCCTGTCCAAATATTTCAATGAGTAATCCAAACGTTGGCATTCGCAGCAATTCTCGTGACATAACTGAGTTTTGTGATATATGATTGGTAAGCCAAACGCATTCATATCAACGAAACTAAGATGCCTAGAAGTCCTGGTGACTCAACTGATTAGATTTTGTTTAGATTTTTGTGGCGAAAAAAACAATCGACGCTTTTGAAGGTTTCCCATATTTTTTCGGTAGAGGCCGTTATATTCCCATTTATCAAATTTGATGACAAGTGTCAAGTTAATTGTCATATTGTCATGTCAGTTTGAAATTTTGATGTTTACGATGTTTTTATCGTGTTTATTTGTTGATTTCATTGCTTTTAAATATCGAAACGTTGTTACTGGTATCTCATTGTCCACCCATTATCCTTTAGGTTGCGATCTCTTCTCGCTAGCCAATCAAATAAAAGTGGAAAAACCCGACTGCACATTATTTTCACTTAGTGCAAATTTAGCTTCAGACAAGACTGACAAGAGCGTGTTGGCGACATCTGTACATATTGTACGGAAACCTCCAAAAGCTCAATTATCCACCAAAAATCAAGCAATCCAGATTTCGCCACTTTTATCCCAAACTTCTACAGGTATAAGTAAACACACCAGTGTTTCCAGGCATCTTAAACGAAACCAATCATATATATAACCTCTACGTAGGTGAATGACATTCACCGATAATAACAAGAGTGACAATTGTTGGGAGCTTTGTGAAGTTTTTCTTTTTTCAACGCCTACTTGAAACACAAAATCTATTGAAATTATTAATCTTGTAAATATTCGCTTCCTGTTCATTTTATAATTGTCAATGAAATAGTGTACAAACTTCGGCAAAAGATAAAATTTCTCTTTCGAGGTATGATTCACTTTTCACCTCGGTATGTGATGTATTATTTATCAAGCATTTTCGTGTAGTATAATTCGATCTTTCTTAGTTTTCATCTCTTATATTTTCTTTTACTTTGTTGTAAGAATTATATTGTATTTTTCAATATAATGTAGCATCTCAAGGTTTCTTTCAGTGAACATGTAAAGAGGCCTATTAACGTAAAAACATTTGACATAGTCAGTGGGCATACTTGAAGACTGGTGCTAAATCAAATCATCTTTCGAACAATCTGTTCAGGCCAGTCTCAAATTACCTACACAGTAGGTTTCGGCTGGCATCTGTCAGAAAAAAACTACTCCCCTGGCTGATACCACGAAGGGCATTAAATTACATCCGACCGGTGCCAGTGCAGGTTTCTTCACTTCAAGTATGCCCACTGACTATGTCAAATGTTTTTACATTTTCCTCGCAGGAGGAATGGGCGAATTCGGTTTGCTTTTGGAATACCTCGTCCATTGGTATATGGCGCAATAACTTCGTTGTTCGCATTAGCTTTGGTCGGGGCTTGATACTCTGAAGGATTTCAATTTTCAATTATGAGAAGTCATCGAATTTATGTTGATGATGGCACTGCCTTGTACTGACGAGTGGCCAAATAGCCCGAAACCGGTCTACAAGTGTGTCCGTCCCTATAATTGAAAATCAATTCCTTCATTTGTATCGACGAAAGCAAATGCAGGATTTTCTTCTGTGAAGAAACCTGCACTGGCACCGGTCGGATGTAATTCAATGCCCTTCGTGGTATTAGCCAGGGGAGTAGTTGACAGGTGCCAGCCGAAACCCTACTGTGTAGGTAATTTGAGACTTGCCTGAACGGATTGTTCGAAAGATGATCTGTATCGACGTGTTTCTTTGCTTGGATTGAGATATAATTAAAGACTGAATGAAAATGACCGTTACTTGATGAAAATCCATATTGAACAAATAATATACAGTTGACTGCAAGATCTTCACGAATTAGGATTCACTAAACCGCGACACTTGTTTCGCTATACAAGCTTGAGGATTTTACAGGCAACTGTATATTATTTGTTCAATAATTGAAGATTTTGATCAGTTTTAGCTTCTCGTATTTTCTTTTTTAGAGGAATGCAAACGAATTGGCCACAATATTCTATAACTACAGCTCGGTCTTTAAACTGAAGAGCATGAAATATAATAAAAAAAAATTTAAAAATCAGTAGTTGTATTGTTTTTTACTGGCCTATCTTTCCGTTTCGATTGCATTTCTTCCAGTAAAGTTACCAAACTACTCGAGAACTTGAATATTTTTGATTCGATATTGTTACGATAATCCTTGGGTTCGTCGATTAAAACACCAAACAACACTAAACTACTTTCATTATAACTCTTTATCACGATACAATACAACACAATCACTTAAATCGCTCCGATTTAACTTTCCAATTCTCGGTACTAAAACTCTCTGTACAAAAAATTCTACACTTCAAACTCCTGCACTTAGCAATAACAAAGCTCTCTCAACTTAGCTCCACTAAACTCGCTCCACTTAGCTCTGAATACGAACTTCCGAATAATTAACTCTTCTCGCGACGAAGTTCTCCCGTATATATACCTGCGTACGCCTATGAAGAATCTTCGCAAATTCTCCACACGCGTTTTACGGGTTCCTGGAAAATGACGTTCGCTACGACACGATCCCTCATCTGCGTTTACGATCTCGTCAGGGACGGTGCTAGGAGAGCGCTAGGAGATTCGTAACAATATAAATAGGAGATTCGTAATTCAGTGCCCGTCGTGCCATATAGGCAGGGGAGTAGCTGTTTCAGATGGGCTCTTTCTTCCTTTCTGTGAATTAATCAAACGACTTCGAATGATACGCACGTACCCATCAACAGAGACGGTTTAAAAACATTTTTTGATTCACTGTTTTCATAGAAGTTGTTATTTCTATTTCTCGATTCGAAAAAGGACAAAGCCAAAAAATACTTTTTCGAGCCAAAATGACTTCCTTATTTTATGAAATTGTGGTTGAAAAACACACGAAACTACGAGAAGATGCAAGAGTTGTTCGGTCATTACTGACAACAAAATCATTTGTGAGAACTTTTCAACGAATAGCTTCACGACAAAGAGAAGCACATATTGGTACCTCGTAGAAAATATTGCGTGCTAATATACAGGAGTGTTTCTCTCCCAGGAGCTTCTTTACGGGTTTGCCAAGGGGGTTTTTAATTGTCACCTGTCCGCTACCCGCCGCAGCTCTGTGCCATGCTGTGCACTTAGTCTAGAAGACAGAGCCGGGCTGACTAAGCTTCTTACCCCGAAGAAAAAGCAGAGGCTGGATTTTCCAAAAGATTATTGAGAATTATTATATAAGTTCAGGAAAAGCACAATAAATAAAGAGATACCATTATTATTATTAACTTGCAACTGTATTTCTCCGTATCAGCACGGCTTCGTTGATAAGAGATCTACAGTAACAAACCTTATGGTACTGACTCAGTTTGTCTCCAAAGTATTAGATAATCAAGGACAGGTTGATGTTATCTATACGGATTTCTCGAAGGCCTTCGACAAAGTTAATCATCAGAGCCTATTATCAAAGATGGGAGTGATGGGATTCTCTAGTTGTGCATTGGCTCTTCTGAGTAACTATTTAGACGAGAGAACACAGTTTGTTTCATATAATGGATATAGATCAGATCCAATTGTTGTAACATCCGGAGTTTCACAGGGATCCAACTTGGGTCCATTACTCTTTCTTTTATACATAAATGATATATGTGACTTAATAGACTGCCAAAAATTATGCTTCGCGGACGACTTGAAAATATTCACAGGAATACACAAGGTCGATGACTGTATTGTCCTTCAAGAAAATCTGAATCGTATCAACAACTGGTGCATTGATAATAGTCTTTTTTTGAATATAAAAAAATGCAAAGTGGTGACTTACTTTAAAAAAAAAATACAATTATCGACTTTCAGTACAATATAGAGAATACAGAGCTTCTGAGGTGCGATATTTTCAAAGACTTGGGGGTGATATTTGACAACAGATTTACTTTTTCTGATCGCACCGAGAATGAAATATCAGAAAGTGTCAGAATGTATATATTTATCATCAGAAATTCTAAAAATTTTGACAACATTGCAGCCCTCAAACTGCTATTTAACTCGCTGGTGAGCTCTAAACTTGAATATGCAAACTTGATTTGGTATCCATTCTATGTGATATTCAGAAAATAGAAAGAGTTCAAAGAAAGTTTCTAGAATTTTTTATATTGAAAACCGACGGGGTGTATCCTGAAAGAGGCGTAAATAATGCAGATTTATGTAATAAATTGGTTATTCATAGTTTAGAATTGAGACGGGATATATTATATATATATATATATATATATATATATATATATATATATATATATATATATATATATATATATATATATATATATATATATATATATATATATATATATTGTCCTCCTTATACAAATTGTTGAATGGAAATATCGATTGTGCCGATATATTGTATCAAATCAACATCAATGTATTTATCTAGAGTAATTTTTCTTCTGTTTTGTTCTCACCTCATACTATGTTATCTCTAATTGTTTTTATGAAGATTGTCCTGTAAATGGGAAACTGCTATTATTATTATTATCTCTATGGACAGAAAAAATGGAAATTCACACGTCTGCTAAATCCCTCCTAGCTCGTCACACAGTATAATTTTTTGTCCTATTATCACAATATTCTGCAGATTCTAATATATTAATAGATATCCATTTGAACCGCAAAGTAGCGTATACAAAAGTAGAGTTATACGGAATGAATTTTTTTTACCTGAATGTGGTGGATAATGTTCCTTGCTGACTGGTATTGTTGTGGACTTCCATTGTCTATATTATCAACTCTATTGGAAGCTGTTTCTGAAAAAAAGACAAAACTTATCAGAAATACAAATGATTAGGCAATCAAATCCAAACTGAAAAGTTTGAAGTGGATTTCTGGTCGAAATATGAAATTGAAGGCTTGATTGATCAAAGAAAAAAATTATCAAAGCAAGTGAGTCACCTGAAGGGACACCATTCTGTGTTCAAGGAAAAAGTCATCCGAGATATTACATATAACAAGCAACAAGGTAAAGCCTATGGCAAGAGGTTTTTCTGTGACTTTTTCCAATTTAAATATTTTTAGGATGCAATGATCATTTGGGTGTTTCTAGGAACGCAGAAATGAACCTTCCCCAGATCAAAATATTATTGAGGAAGGAACTTATGAAGATATTCTGCCGATTACTGAATAAAGACAATACATATATGACCACAATCATCATAATACATAGGATATCGAATTATACAACTATTTTGATACTACAACAAAGAAACGTACAGAAAACTCACAATGAATCCCCAACTCCAATTTTTCACATAACTCGATGAATTTATTATTTTCTATTTCAATTGTTTTTATTTAAATTCTTCAAGCTTCATCAGATCATATTACTGGAACAAGTTTTTGACAAGTTTCAGCTGGGATGCATACTAAAGATAAATAAATACGAACGAGAAATTTCATTTTGTTGGTGAAATTAGCAACACAGCTTACAGAAAACAATTGGGTAAGGTTAGAGAATGGAGAGAATGAAATGTGATGAATTTTTTTTTAATTTCTCTTCTCCGAATTGAAAACTATAAATTACAACTTCTATGGGAAAAGTGAAATAAAAAAAATAGAAACCATCTCTGTTGATAGGTATGTATCAACATGATTTTCATTAAAACAATGGTTGGTTTTCGGTTTTCATATGAATGAATGTCACCAAAATGTCAATTGAAACTTATAACACTTGTCACTGAGATGCCTAGGAAACCCTGGTGTATCTAGTGATTCGATTTTGTTTAGAATTTTTTTGGCGCAAAACAATCGACGATTACAAAAGCTTTCTAATTTTTGTATAGGGGGCGTTATATGAGCATTTTCGATAATCTGTCAAATGTCGGTTTTGTCAGATTGACGTAACTTTGAGGTATATTGTTGTCAATGAAAACTCTGAAATTATTTCTTCGCAGTCAACAGTGTTTAAAAGTCTATATAAGTAGAAAAGTTTTGAAGTTATTACAAGTACTTTTTCACGATGTGTAGAAGATTTCGTATTTTGTGTGATCAGTCAAAATCAGGGTATCCAGTTATTCTTCTTTATTCAGTACCTAAGATAAGTACAAAATAAATCGCCCGAAAATAATAACATGAATGTAGCGTTGTAGCTAATTTTATTCGTTTTAGCTTGAGCGAAAGTCTTATATCGAGTACGAAACATCTGCAGCTCTTATCAACGAAATATTGAAAACAAAGTTTTGTTTAAATGAAGGAAATATCGATGTGATACGTGTTTTGAACCGTTGCATAACTGATGTGTTTATCCCCAAATTCCAAGACAGTCTATCACTTTCAATTCACTAGCATGAATTATGTCGTACATTCTCAGGTGAATGGGCAAAGTATATTTTCTTGGAATCAAAGTCTTGTCTTACTAACTGATATAAAAACACTAAAAACTTGTAGAGGTAGCAGGTGACAGTGACAGCATTGACAGGTTGTTAACGGTAGGTTTCCAAGTTACATACAGGTTTCCTGAAACGCATTTGATTGGCTGTCAGTGCTGTCAGAATCTCAGTAGGCAAATGATAAACAGTAGTAGAATATTCGGTTGCACATTTCTCTCTAGTGAAAATCAGGCTTCATATGGTATATGACTGATCGCCATCTACAATAGCGATCTGAAGTTTTTATGATCTCAAAAATCAAGCAATCGGTTCTCGCCAAGTTTATCCCAGAATTATTCAGGTATTTCCTAGGCATCTTACTTGTCACGAATTGAATGTATCGGATGAGAATGAAGATTTAAGTGAAAGTTTTCAGTAATTTTCCCTGTTTCCTATTGAAGCTCAAGAGATAGTTTTCTCTGAGTGAAACGAGATCATCTATGGGTTGGAATGAAATATTTTCTTGGTGTGTGAGATTTTTTTACAAATAGCTCTCTATTTTGCTCAGTGTAGGTATTCCTATGTTTGCTATCTAACTGATTCAATTTTCATATGCATGGTATACAAATTGAGCAAGAAAAAGTGATTTATATGTATAGGGAGAAGTTGTCCTTTCTCTGAATGAATCAAACGTCTTTGATTGATATTCACGTACCTATCAATAGTAATTTTTTAATTTATTTTCATTTTAATTCTTTCATAGAATTTGTGATTTCAATTCTTTGATTCAAAGAAAAGCCAAAAAATAATTCATCAAATACGAAAAATTAATGTTATAAAAAATGAAAATTGGAGCCGCTTTTCACTCGGTCCGTCCCTGTTAACGGAGCACTCATTCGCCTGATTTACATCGTGTTCGCGTGAGTTCTCATTAAATGTTCGCCATTTTTTTATGATTAGTGGTAAATTGTGATGTTGTTCTTTCGTTTATGCCAAGGCTGCATGGCATGGCTCGCATCGCGCGGGCTTTTCGTTTTCGCATCATGCCGTATAAAAACTATTAAAAGTGCGTTTAAATCAATGTTCATTATGAGCGCTGTCGTATCGGTAATGGAAGGATTGATGTGGATGAGAGTACTTCGTTATCCAGGAGGTCGAAATGGTTCTGGAATAAAATGCTTCCATATATAATTATAACTGATAATGTAGCACAGTTGTCAAAACATTGCAAAATAGTTTTTCATGTACAAGGGCGTAAAATAGGCTTTTATGGACCGCAGTGTGTAAGTAAAAGCCCAAGTGATAGAGAGGGCTACTAACACGCCTAGGTCCATTGAAACAGGTTTCGCCTGAAACACACACAACATTTTATATAGGCTAGTGAACATATTTGCTGTCAATTTTCGTGATCACAGATAATGTATTAGTTATTTTGAAATGGTTGGAGTTTTGAGTTTGATCACATAATTTTGCATCGCAGAAATATTAAGAAAATTGTAATATTCGAATGAGAAATCACAATTATTGAAATATAGATGTCCTGAATTATACACGAATGTTAATTATGAGTTATCTATAAGTACAATAGATATATTGGAAGTCTGTTGATGGCGGTTGACGCATTCTCGAATCGTAATGTTCACTCCTGTATAATCCAGATATATGTTTCAATGATTTTCCATTCATTGAAACCATCAAAATAAAGATTTCTGTCGATATGAAATTGAAATTCACTTCAGCGCCTGCTCAACGATTTTATAGCGCGCCCGGCGATGAAGTGGTCAGCGCTAAAATGCTACTTTATGCCCGCAAATCCGGGCGATAAAGTGCTACTTTACAACCGGTAGTGCATGAAGACTTCATAATTGATTGGCGACTTGTTGCAGATGGTTGTGTGCCTAGCTCTGTTTGTCCTATTGGACGTTTCATAGTTGATGAGCCATCGAATAAAACCATCTTGCATAAATACATTACGTTCACTAGACTACAACTTTATATTCGATTCATCAATAAAAACCACTTCATACATTTGCTTTTGTAAATTGTTACAAAACATATACGATACGATAGCATTAAGTTTACCTCTCAGTTGTTTTTGTTCAAAGAAATCATTAAAATAACATAAATTATTCCTAGGTATGAATGCAAAAACCGATATACTCCATCAGAATCCTACATACCAAGTTTTATTAGGCATTTTTCCTATTTTTGTATTTTTTTTTAGGACATCTTATATATTGAATCTGATACATTGAAAAATCTAAGCATAGTTCCTCGAACCTCTGGAAGTGTGTTAACTCCATTTGCAATAAACAAAAACCTGAAACAAAAATTGAAAATATTATAGTAGGCCAAAATGAAATAACAAATAAAGAAAGAATATGTAATAGCTTCAATGAATACTACAGCTACCTAGATAAAAATTATGCGGAAATGATAGAAGATCCAGAAGACTATACAGAGCATGTTGAAACATTGGAACATAGTATTTATACATTTCCAACCAATTTATCAGAAGTGGTGTCGGTCATCAATGAACTAAAAAACAAAAAATCTCCCGGTCATGATGGTATCCGAGCAGAAACATTAAAAGAAATTTCTCAAGAAATTACACCACCTCTCGTCTTTATAATAAATAAATTGATCGAATCAGGATATTTCCCAACAGTGCTGAAAATGGGTATAATCAAACCACTTTACGAAAAAGGATCGAAATTTGAAACTATAAGTTATAGACCAATCACGTTGATTTCGAACATAGCCAAAATCGTAGAAAAAATAATCAAAAGGCGAATAACCAACTTCTTTCAAAGATACGCGGTATTATCTGACAGACAGTTCGGATTTAGGGAGGAGAGGTCGACTGAGGATGCAGTACACGCTTTTGCAACGCAAATATATGAAGCACTAGATAAAAAAATACCAACACTATGCATCTTCATCGACCTTTCTAAAGCATTCGATACTGTTTGTCATAAAAAATTACTGAAGAAGCTTAAAGCATGCGGAATAAGGGGTAACACATATAATCTGTTGAAAAGTTACCTATCTGACCGAAAACAACAGGAAGCATAGATGGCGTCGTCAGCGAAACTCGCATTATAACATACGGGGTACCACAGGGAACAGTGCTGGGTCCTCTCCTCTTCACCATCTATTCAAATGACTTATTGACACTCAAAAGTGAAGGAACAATTGTTAGCTTCGCCGATGATACTGCTATATCGTATAAAGCTGAAAAGTGGCATGAATTAAAAACCAAAGCTGAAAAAAATTTGAATATAATAAAGAAATGGTTTCAATATAATAAACTCACTATGAATATAGAGAAAACTAAATACTTACCCTTTGTCTCGTATGCAAACAGCTTACCAAATTTAGGACCCCTCAAAATTGATGAAGTATCCGAGATTCCAGAAGTTGAGTCCATAAAATACCTTGGAATAGTAGTAGATAGGCACTTCCGCTGGGACCTACAGATAAAACATAATGTAAGTAAAATAAGGGGACTTCTATCAAGATTTAGGTATCTAAAGAAATTCTTGGACATTACTCACCTAAAAACAGTGTACTACTCCTTGGTACAGTCAATCCTCTCTTACGGTATTATGAGTTGGGGCGGAGTTAGTGACATACACTTAGAAAATCTCAATATAGTACAGAGGTGGATACTGAAAATCATTTTGTGAAAACCTAAAGACTATTCCACCGATAGGTTGTTTGATGAAGCCAATGTATGTGACATTAGACAGCTTTATAGTCAAAAAATTTTAAATAACGTTTTCAAGAAAAAAATAGTTGTCTGCCCACCCTCCCACAACTATGAAACAAGGCAAAAAGAGAACACATATTGTACTATATTATGTAGTAAAACTATAGCCAACGTAGTTGTGCTTACCTCGGAAGCAAACTCTTTAATATGCTACCTATGAATATAAAAACATGTAAAACTTTCACCAGATTCAAAATGAAATCAAAAAACTGGATTTTAGAAAAAAAATTCAAATTTTTTCATAACATCATTAATAACGGAGTAAAAATCAATTTAATCGACTGGTTCCCCAGGTAAAGAATTCAAAATTAATATTTCATGAACTTATTTAAAAATTTAATAAATAGACTTGACTTTCTTATGTTAATATTAAATATTATTTGTGATTTTACCCAAAGCTAGATGTAAGAGTTTTCACTAACACACTATTTTATATATACATATTTTTTTTGTAATAACTAATCAGTCACAAACCTCATTCTTCGTACCACGCACAAGCTGAAATGAATCAGCTTCTGTGGTTTTTACCTGTTTATTCACACCCCCCTTTTGTACACATGTATCTTT